>JAQMCW010000036.1:9299957-9312912 GCA_030068335.1 Chrysichthys cranchii | reverse complement strand
CAGGAAACACATCCTCTGCTTGTTCTTGCTCTGCTCAGTCATATACACACACACACACACACACACACACACACACACACACACACACACACACACACACAGAAAGAAAGAGGCCAATTCATCAATCAGCTCAACCCTCAGAGGTAAACTTAGTGCTAGAGTGCAGCAGAAATATAGAATACAGGGCATGAATTTCTTTCAAATCCTCAGGCCTTTGAATCTTGACTACTGAAGACAGAAATGAATATTTGGAACATTTAAAGTGTTTATTGCAGAAGAGGAAAATTACAGTGCACATAATACTAAAGCTGGATAGTCTACAGCCAGTTTGATGGCTAAATTTCATGCTTTTTAAATAAAACTAGATAAAACCCTTGAACAGTGACCACTAAGGAAACCTGTAATGCTCCTTCACTGTGCTAAATAAATAAATAATTACACAAACAAACGAAAAAAGGCAGTGCTGATTAGGCATTATTAATTATGTATTTTTTTTTTCTTCTTTACTTTATTTCCTGATTAATGAACACATCATGAAGCGAATAATCTACCTTTCTGACCTTCCTAAAGCAGTTTCAAGTGTCCTGTTATAACAACTGAACTGAGATTTTCTCAATTTTATTGTGCATGAATGGAAAGTGACAAATCCCAAAACTCCTGAAGGCAAAGTGAAATTTTGAAGTCGTCAAAGATTCACTTGCTGGTTAGACCCCATTCAATTTCATCTGGCAGTCTTTTATTTTCCTACCTTTAAGCACAACGTACCCTCACAGAGCACTTTATTAGAAATACTATCCTAATACTCGGTGGTACAAGATGTTTCAACATTCCTTTGAGATTCCGGTCCACGTCAACATGACTGCATCATACAATTTCTGCAGATTTCCCAAGTACTCTTTCAGACTGTCGATTTCCCGTACCACCACATCTCAAAAATCTTCGACTGGATTCAGATCCGGTGACTGGGACGACCACTGAAGAACTCTGATCTCACCGTCATATTCATGAAACCAGTTTGAGATGACTTTGCTTTGTGCCATGGCGCATTATCACGCTGGAAGTAGGCGTTAGAAGATGGGCAAATTGTCGCCAGGAAGGGATGCACATGGTCACCAACTATACTCAAAAAGCCTGTGGCACTGAATCGATGATTGACTGGTATTAACATGCCCAAAGTGTGTCAAGAAAACATTCCCCACACCATTACGCCACTTCCACCAGCCTAGACTTAACACAATTAAGGTTGGGTCCATGGATTTACGCTGTTGGCACCAAATTCTGACCCCGCCATCTGTGCGCCTCAGCAGAAATTGAGATTTTTCAGACCAGACTATGTTTTTCCAGTTCTGGCGTTCTGTGAGCATGTCCACACTGCAGCTTCAGCTATCTGTTCTTGGCTGCCAGAAGTGGAACCTGACGTGGTCTTCTGCTGTTGTAACCCGAGGTTCAACATGCTGTGCATTCTGAGATGCCTTGCTTCTCACCACAATCGTACAGAGTGATTATCTAAGCTATCACGGCCTTTCTGTCAGCACGGACCAGTCTGGCTGCTCTCCGTTGCCCTTTATCATCAAGGCATTTCTGTCTGCAGAACTGCCTCTCACTAGATGTTTCTTCTCTATTGCACCATTCTGAGTAACCTCTAGAGACAGGTGTGTGAAAATCCCAGGAGATCAGCAGTTAGAAATACTCAAAACAGCCTGTTTGGCACCAACCATCATGCCACGATCAAGATCGCCAAGGTCACGTTTTTTTCCTCCCATTCTGATGGTTGATGTGAACATAACTCGAAGCTACCTCTCCTGTATCTGCATGATGTTCTGCATTGCCCTGCTGCCACACAATTAGCTCATTAGATAACTGCCTGAAGGAAATCCGTGCACAGATGTTCCCTAATAGAGTGGTTCGTGAATGTATAATACATTTTGGGTTAACATGGTGAAGAGTATAAATATAGCCGCAGAATGTACCCTTTCTTTTCTTGCTACAAACATCCCTTATCAGAGTATTTAAAAAAGCCAAATAATCACACAACCACAAAAAACACATGTAAACAGCATGAAGATTAAGCTGTGCTTATTCTCACAGTCAGTGTTGTATTTGTGTCTTTCTGAACGTCCGTCCCCCCCTCCCCAGAAATGGAAACGTGAACGTTCACAGCCAGCTGAGCAAAGCTGCTGTCCTGGCAGTTCACAGTGTTCTGGCTCACTTGCATGTAACTCAGCAGGACCGGAGCTCAGAGGTGAGGTGGGTTTGTTTAATTAGGCGTAATGCCAAGAGAGAAATCGCTTTAATAAGTTACTTAACATCTAGAGTGGCCAGGGGAATTACAGAGAGCCCTTGGCACATGACTGCCAGGAATCAGAGGCGCTGCAGGAGGCACGAAATATATCCAGGCGAGACACTGCTCACGGCCCCGCCCCATTCCGACGACCAGGATGTGAACAGAGCCAGTGCTCTTTGTGAAAAATCAGGTGATGGGCCACAGCTGTGCAGAGCTAAAATACTCAAAGCCTCTTTACACAGTCAAGGTCCCACTGCAGGTTTAGGAGTCGCTGCATCATGTTTAACCTTTCCACACTTTTCAAGCATCCAAGAGCAGGTTCTTAGCCAGGAAAAGAGCTCGGCGTGCACAGAATGCTACTACTTTGGAACCTAGGAGGGTCATTGTTACAGAGCTTTGGGTTTGCTGTTGCGGGATTTTTTTTTTGTTGTTGTTTGCAAAGATGATTATTATTTACCTGACCTCCATTTTAAAAAAGCACGAACAGTCCAGACAGCCCAGAGTGTTTTAGAGAACAATAATAGCCAAATTAACCATGAGGTCCAAGGGAAAAAAAAAACAACAACATAAACCCAACTGTTCTACTCAAAGTTGCAAAACAAATTAAAAACACATCCATCATCTTGCCTGTATTAATAGCTCATTAGAGTCTATATTTGTTGTTCGATTTTCTCCTCATTTCACCCACCGGGTCCCACTCAGCAGCCAGCTCTCGCCCGTTACACAACAAATACCAACTGGGGATGACTAAGGCTAACACATGCTTCATTCGAACCACATGAAGTCACCTGATTGCATCTTTTTTTGAACTGCTGCTCAGGCTGCATCACAGGGTAGTGCAACACACTCAAAGCAATGTGCTATCTACCCTCTTCCACATACATGAGCTCAGAGATTGGCTCTTGTCACTGTGATTTACAGGGAATAGAGAATATGCCATCCCGCGCACTCAATCAGTTTTGGTTTCTAGTCACAACTAACTGGCTGGAGCATTGTTGGGATTCGCATTCAAATTTAATTTTAAATGGTAAAACACTGTTAAGCGTAGAACCAAAAAAAGTTTGGCTGTTAGAAATCCAGACTACTGCCACCCACTGGTGTGGTGGATGATGGCTATATTTTACAATAAATTCTCCTACATTCCTTTAACTTTCCATATTCGTTTTTTTTACACGTCTGCAGAACATACATGCATGCGATCAAGCCTGTGAGTGCAACCATTGGGAAAAGACAGAAGGAGGTTTGTATGCGATCTTCATTTGGTGAGTCATAACACTTAGAGGGCTGGGAAGAGAGCATTACCTGTTCTTTGAGCTCGGCGAGCTGCGCAGAAAGCTGTGCTACGAGTGTGACCGTGACATCGAGCTTCTCCTGCAGTAAGCGCATCTCATTCTGCTCACTCTCCCCTTCACTGCTCACTAGAGACATGGCCCGCATCCGTGGGAACCAGTCCAGGTTCTTCTCCTGAGAGAAAGAGAGAGAGCAAAGGAGTGTCACTCACAGGGTTAAAAATTAACCAGACAATATGGTGGGAATATCGAGCTACTGCTGCTAATCTAATAGACACCGGTACATCCTTGTTCACGAACATCACTGCACTGCAGTTTAAGCGCATCAATGTACCACAAATGACCATGATTCTAATTATAAACGATCAAGATTGCTTGTAGGATAATTATGTATTACAAGACCGAAACTCGCGATCAATAAATGTTTACTTGTGTTTGTGCACGTGTCTGTGTGTGTGAGCCGGCAGTATGAGAGATAAGGAGGAGGTAACAGTAAGGCTCAGCCACTCATCAAATGCAGTTATGTAAGGTGCTTTTCACAGCCAGGCGGATGCAAAGGTGCTGCGAGTTCCAGGATGCGGCCAGGCTCAGAAGTGGGAACAGTGCGTCTCTCGCTCTTATGCAAGCAATCAATCACACATGCACAGACACACTCACGTACATGCCTTTGTCTTTAAACAAAGCATCTGTTGGCACTCATGGAAATGAGCCTCCAAGGAAGCCATGTTCGTTAAACAGGTTTTAACACTATATGGCGCCCTACCCGATTCACGTCCCTCAAAAGGTTTTAGGGCGATTCTATACAATCTAGGATACATTGTGTTCAATACGATCCTACTGTAGTGCATTTTGAGCAGAATATATACAATGATCTAAACTACACGCTCAAACAGAAGTACGAAATGGTTCTGCATACAAAACGATGCTTTTTGTAGTGAAGTGGGTGTTAGTGTTAATAATGAGTCTGCTTCATGCTTTAAAAAAAAGGAATAATAATATTAATAATAATAATAATAATAACAATGCAGTGCAAAGTAGTTTACAGTGTAACAAAAAAAGAAAAACAAAGTAGTCAAAAATATAACATTAAAATAGCGCGCGGGGGGGGGGTGGGTGGGTGTACAGTAACAAGCCAATAACTAACAGAAGACGATAACAAAATACAAGACAAAATAAAAAAAAACAAAACAAAACAAAAACAGAATACAATGCAATAATTTAAATAATGTAAAAGAAATCCAGTAATATAAAATAACACGCCAGTAAATGTAAGGCAAAACTAGTAAAATAATAAAGTGGGGAGAAAAAAAAGTTTTAACTATTTTTCAAATGTGTGATAGATGACAATGTGTAAGTGATTATTTCAGGGTAATGTTTTCCATCTCTCTTGTATATCTAAACAGAATTTTATTTATTTATTTATTTATTTTACACTGAATATGGAGAAGGCTAGCAGGCTCCACTGAAGAGCAGAAACACAACACTTCCTCTTTCAGCACCTGAGCAGCTTCCTTTAAACTTTAGAAACATAAAATTAGCGGTTAGGTTCAGTGCATGTAACAACTAAAGTCCCGTATCAGGAACAGTTAACCAAGCACCTGGGGTGTGACAACCAGAAAACGGAGTGTGACTGCTGATCCTTATGAAGTGGTTCATTATACAGACCGCTCCGCCCGAAGATGTTATGGGTTTAGCGGGAGGATGGAGCAAGAAAGGCAAAGTGCGATACAATGGGTCTCTTTCTCCTAAACTGTTTATATTAAAAAAAAAAAAAAAAAAAAAAAAAAAAAAAAAAAAAGGTGGGGGGAATGCCTGCCAGTACAACTTCCTGGACAACTGAGCATCAGCTCACATTAAGCCAATTCATAACCAAACAAAGGATTAGCAACAAACCAGCTGGGATATGACGGACATCTCGGGTTACGTGGTCACCTGTGTTTCAGGGAAATCCGTAAATTGTTCACACAATTTGTGCCTAGGGAATTTAAGCTCAAGTCTTACATTTTATGTGGAGCCTTGCCTTCTATACAAATTTCCCAAGAAACGTACTGTTATATCAAAGGCTTTTGAACATTTTGTGTCAGGTTTTTGTTGGGCTTATTTAAAACACTTTAAAAATGGAGAATGTGAATAAACACGTGGATATGTACTGACGACCATTTGGCATTTTTTTGGTTGGCACTTATGATCAGTGATCTAACCCGAGTGGCCTGATCTTGCTCATCGAAACCAAAGATTAAAAACATAAAAAAACAAAGATTTCGCTGAAGCAAAACTGATACGTCTGGTTTATTTGCCTATTTGATCTCACACTGCATAAAAAAAGTGAAGCATGGACAGAGACAGGACATAAACCCAACTCACTTTGTGAACGATATCCAGACGTCCGTTTCCTTATTTGGTCCAGATATCCAGAAAACACCACATTTTTGTGCCTTGTGATAATACAACATGTGTGGTTCACTTCATGAAGTTGGGTTCACTCAAGGTCAGGTCATGTTTACACTGAATCTGAACCACAATGGAGATCTCCTGGAAGTAGACCCGATTGTTTTTGATCACACTGGAGTGTCATTGCTGTGTCCACACACATATCCACACCACATCAAGGAGATCAGTGCACCAGGTTTCAATTCAAATAGTCTCGAAGGCACATATGTAAAATGTAAAAGCACCCTCAAGCTCCTCCTGCAGAGCTGCTGAATGTCACAGCGCAGTGTCTTTACCAGTATGCTAACTTGCGAGTCGCACGAGGTCACACTCTGCATGCAGGAAGTCTGCCTCCTGTAGAGGGAATCCAGCAGAGCTAGCCAAAATCTTCAACACTGACTTAATGTGTGTCAGCCTTACTTAAAATAAGAGTCTGGAGAGTCTGTCTCCTTCAGAGGCCCTGTGCAAGAACATGATCTTGCAGTCTGTATCTGTAGACATTTTTATATCCGTTTTATCCCCTGAACCATTTGCAATGCTTCTGTCTAAGACGTCGTCTGGTAGGCAGGGCTAGGTCTTATGGGTGGGGCAGCACACGAGCACCCCCCCCCCCTGCTCATGAATACGGAATCAAATCTCTCAATCAAACACTAGACAACTATATTATATTTTTTGCAAGGAAGGGCATCAAAAAATTCATCTGAAACCGGGGACAAAAACGATACTTTTGGTTTATGGCTGAAAAAGGCCTACACCAAAATGTCAAATCTAACAGTCTGTAAATAATGGAAACGCTAATGGTAATTAGAACGTGATTAAATACACCGCTTCTCCCCTCTCCCACCCCGGAGAGCAGCAGTGAAAAATGTCTGCCACGTAGACATTAGACAACATGAGAATAATGGGTTGTTTTGTTTTGTTTTTTTTAAACCATTTACTCCACGTTACTGTAGAAGTCGCTTCAAAATCCACCATCCAGACAAGTTTTTGCAATTTTCTCTGCCACAAAGCACTTCCTGACAGCACAGCTGACAATATTGTTACGCCCTCGTGTAGCGTCCTTAACCATGAAACATTGGAAATCCTCATTTTCCTGTCATTTCAGGTTCAGTTCTGGGTAATAAGGTAACCTGCAAGCTCAGAAATAAAAAAATCTAATATGAATCCCCCATTACGAGCCAAGTTACAGGTCCAGCTGAGTAGGCAGATAACCATTAGTATTATTTTCTTGCTCCTCTGATCACCATAAAGCTGTTGCTTTCCAACAGTTAAAAACAGGCCTATATGCATACATGGATATGCAGCTATTTAGTTAAATGCAGATGCAACAACAAATGCCAACATTGACAGCCTTGGACTTCATGATAGTGTATACGCTGAATACACGAACAGTGAACATTTCTTAATTGATCAGAACCGGTGCTGTTACGTGCAGAGAAGACGTCCTCTTAAATTTCCTAGAACTTTCAGCGTCACTGAATTAATGATCTAAATGGGTGTATAATTTATTATTTTTTTTGTACACTGTACATGTCATTTTGACCCCGTGTTGATTTCAAACGACCCAAAATAAATTTAAACTTGTGCACCAATTTCTTGAAGTTTTTGTTTCTGTTAAAGATGTACGTAGTACAGCCATCCTTCCCCAGAAGAATAACAGTCCATAGAAAATCACTCAAAGTGCTATACTGTCAAGATATTCAGGTCCATGTGATGACACGATTCATGCCCGTGCATGTTAACTTCAGACCGCAACTACAAAGACAGACACACACACACACGCACACACTCTGAGAGCAGTAGTGAGATAGAAAAGTGGGGAGACATATTGCAAGTGCGTGTCTTATTCCACTGAGAATCAGTGACCTTTGCACCGTGCAGTGATCACGAGTCCAGAGGCCCGGCATCTTCTCCCCCCCCCCCCTTCTGATGCTGCTAAAAGTGTATGACGATGGTGTTGCCTAGGAGATGCCTGACTCACCGTGTGATAATGAGCAGCGGGCTAGAAGTGTGTGTGTGTGTGTGTGGGGAACGTGGAGGGGGGTAGAGGAAAGCACGTGTGAGGAAGGGCTGAGCTATTAGTGGGCCACTTGAGATGGCTTACATAACACTGCTGTGGCTGCCGCAGTACCTGCTTGCTCTCTCGTATGTGTTTGTGTGTGTGTGTGTGTGTGTGTGTGTGTGTATATGCATAATGAACCATTGCAGTATATGTGCTTTATAGCCAAGCTTGGTTACAAAGTTCTGAAGTTCTTCTGCCTTTATGATTGCAACTGATGCACGCATAGCTGTGACTCTGGTCATCTTTCTCTTCAAATATCCGCATTCTACTTTTCTTTCTTTCTTTCTTGACGTGAACTTGCTTGGCAAATCATAACAGATTTTTTCTCTATCGCAAAAAAAAGTAAATAAATAAATAAATCTAATACAGAGCAAAATATAAGAGACATGTCGGGGGAGAGGGGAAGGGGGGGGAAAAAAAACAAAAAAAACAAAACAAAAAAAAAATCCTCCACACAAGTCAACTTGACAAAATATTAGCCAGGGGTTTTAAAATGACTTCATACAAGTCGGACGTCCAGGAAATGTACACTGGCCAGATGGTGCTTGACAGTTTTATTAGATGCATGTTCACCTGGGAAGACCCTGCGCAAGGGGAAATCTGGACATTTTCTACTATATAGTGGTTTGACATCTACAGGTATCATGATGTAAAATATGTCGCACTGAACGGAACCCCATTCTGGCTTCAAAGACACTGACATACTGACCGCCTTGAAGCAAGTCGTATTTGTTGATTTTATTTGCTTTTAACATGTCCGGAATGAAATCTAAATGTAACCACCATGACCAAGAAAACCGTCCATCTTTAAAGCATCCTTTATTCATAACCTATGGACTGACTGGCAGAGGTGAGACCCATCTGGCAGCAATTCCACACTTACTAATAAGAGCATTTATTTTGACCCATAAACATGTATAGATTATTAAAAATCATTACATTTACATAAAACATTAGGAGGTATGCATCAGGGCTGGGACCATGCGGAACCCCCCTCCCCTCCCCCGAAAAAAAATCCTGCATAAAAAAAAACAAAAAACAAACTCATCATCACTAACTGCTTTATCCTGGTCAGTGTCACTATGCTCTAAATTTACGAATCTGGACAACTGATAATGTTCATGCCAGCATCAGTGCTTGTTAGCATGCCAGCATGGCTGATTATTACAGCACAGGATATTAATTCAGTGAACGCTGTACTGCTGGTTAAATTACAAGCGCAACGGACAAGAGCGTGTAAGGGCTCGGCTCTGTTTTGATGACGACGTGACTACGCAGGAGCATTATGGACGTTTATACAGCTGGTATCGGATTACAAACTGGATTGATAATGATTATGTCTGCTCCACCATGGCATGTATCTACCCAACAACTTGATCCAAGCACAACCTTTGCTGTGTAAGGAAAGCACACTTGGCTAGTACGGTTTCATACATCTGTATGTTCCTGTAGGTACACTGGTTGCTTGCATGTGATGTTTGCAGGCAGACAGCCTGTTAGAAAGTTAATACAAGAAAGTTAACCCTCCCACATCATTTTGGCAGAATATTTTTAAGGATTTTATGGCAGAGGTCTCAAAGCATGTTGTAGAACATCTGAGTCAAAACCAGATTGTTTTTTTTTTTTTAATTGTTTTTTTTATCCTTAGTGGCTATGTTACAGAATTAAGCCAGAGTGACATCTGACTGGTTTTCGCAGACTGCACACATTTCTTCAAACTATTCCAAGTACAAAAGAGAGACCTTCATCCCCCTCTGATCTTACTCCAGGGACGACTACTAAGAGGAACCCAAGCTGTAATTCATCCACACTGGAATAATTAGCAGAGCTAATGAGATAATTACACCAAAGCAGTTAAGTGGACAAAAGTGACACGAGGACTTTGTGTAAACGAGCAGCATGGAGCAGTGGAAGCTGGTGTAAACTTCACAAAGATGGATGGGAAACCTAGCAGCGATTGGGAAAGAGAGGTTACTGTACAGTACAATGATGCATGGTCCTCTTTAAAACTTGTTAATTAGCTGTTGATTAATAACCACCTGTTCTCATTTCAGGGGTGAAACATAACGATATCAAAATGAAAATGTCATTTAAAAATGTTTTGCCATATGTCAAGATTACTTGTTTGTTCTGCATGGTACATGATAATTAGTTTTCCCCTCTTTAGCATTTTCTTTATTTCAGCTGCATGGGCATGTATGAGTGAGCGAGCGCTCACGCGCGTGCACACACACTATTTTTAATCCTGTGATGAATACGAATCATGGATATACCTTGTAGGTGTCTTGACTCATTCTCATCATCAGGTTAATCCACATGGCTGAGGGTTTCTCAGTATAATCTGCTTTATATACAATGTTTTTCTGTGAGCTGCTGGCAGTAACAAATCGTCAGTTTCCTCAATCCATCCACCAATCAATCCATGAGTCAATTGACCAATTAATAATTAATCAGTCAACCAATCCATCCACCCATCCACCCACCCATCCAACTATCCACCCATCCATCTACCCACCCATCCATCCATCCATCCACCCACCCACCCACCCATCTATCCATCCACCAATCCATCCACCTATCAAGCCATGAGTCAATCAATCAACCAATTAATCCACCCACCAATCTTTGTGGCTGCTGAGCTTTATGTAATGTATAATAAAATAAATCTAACCTTCAACTGAAGTGAATTTATTACTTAAAATACCCTCATAAGTCTATCCATCTATCAACCCACCCACCTTCGGGAGCAGCCGAAAAACTTCTCTGTGGAAATCCAGAAACTAGTTGGCCGATATGACAAATGTGTTGTCTTGCATGGGGACTATGTGGAAAAGTGATGTGGTCCATTTTCACAGTTACTTCTATTAAAGCCATTAAATCGATTTTGCCTTTACTTTTGGATTCTCCCTCGTGTATATACACACACACACACACACACACACACACACACACACACACACACACACACACACACCTCATTATTTAAAATACGCTCATAAATCTATCCAAGCATCAATCCATCCATCCATTTTTTGGATCAATGTCCATGAAAAGCTCCAATAACCAACATCCAACCAAAATAAGTTCCAGCAGTCCTCCATGAGTTTTAGTTTAGTGATTTACACCATGTTACATTTGTGGTGAAATGGGAGAAAAGCCTTCCAAAAAAGTTCTGCATCGAGGAGACGTCTAATTGGAGATTTGCAGACGAGCGACCTGAAAACGCCTCTTCTACAAATCACACACACTGGTGGTAAATCTCACTCGTGTCCTCTTCCAGACAGGTTCATTAAAACAGCTTCAGTTGTTTTAAAAGTTCTTAATGATGTCTAACAGTGGATATGGGCATTTCAAACATGCAGCTATTTCTAAAACAACCAGCGTCTCATTTGAGAAAATTAACAAGACGCCGTTATGCAAGTTCTAATCTTCCCCATGTCGATGAATGTTTAAGGGAATCTGACCTGCTGTGTCACCTCATATTTATACCTCACTGAAACAGGAAGTCAGGGTTCCTAAACACTCACTGAAATTAAAGCAGAAATGTGAACGCGCTTCTGTCAAAGAATTAAAGAACACGCTTCTCAAAAGAATTTTCAGCCGTGCCAATAATTGTGTTGTTTTGTGACTATCCCCCCCTCCTCAGTGTGAGATTAACCTTTCTGCCAGGAAGACAATTTTGCATAACATTTATTTACCCATCTTTACAGACAGTGTCACTAATTCTGGACCTGACCATCTATCCATCTTCTGCTTTATTTTTATTTAAAATATTTGCATCTATACATGCCCATCAGGACACTTTGCTGGGGTTTTTTTGCATGTGAATAATGAAGCAAGTTTGCAAACTAATTTTTTTTTTCTAATTATTGTAAAAGTTTTGATAATCACCCAGCTCTCCATATTCATAAGTGCTTGCCAAAAAGTGCTAACAAGCCAGACTCAGCAAATCTTCTGTCTCCCCTCTGCTCTGCTCGTTAACGTAACATCAGCGGTCTTGTTAATGAGCAGTTAATCACTACACCACTTCCAACATGCTCAGAGAGAGCAGACTCAAGACCAAGTCGTACAGACACACAGGTATGCATGCACACAAACACACCCAGCAAACAAGGCATTGGAGTCACTGGTGCGTTCAGACGCACACGCACACAACACACGCGGCATTCTGGAACATCTGCAGCTGTAAATGTATATTAATATGGAAAGTCGCTGATTTTTTTGGTTTGTTTTTCCATCTGGTGCTTAGTACAAATTTTGTAGAACCAGAAGAATTCATTCAAATGCAGTGATTTATTGCAAGAAAACCATTCTTATTCCTCGGGCGATGTGAGTGAAAAGACTTAAAGAAAAAAAAAATGCAGTCAGCTCCAGAATGATTTAAAAAGTAAGCAAAAGTGAATATAGAAAATGAATGTCTTATTAAATGATCACTTAAACTTAACCCTGCTCTGGTACCATGAGGTCCATGTGACCCCAGTCCTCTTTGGGCCACGTTTTTTTTGGAAAGTATCATGATTAGTGACCTTGCCTGTTATGTATTTTCTTGTAAGGCCTTCCTAAGAATGTGATACATGTTCGAAAGTTTCAAAGTCTTAGCACTTATTTTTTATTTAAGTTTATTTTTGCTTCGCCATAGGACCTTCAATGTGACTGGTACTCTGGGGTCAATTTGTCCCCAAGCGAAAATAAACCTAAATTAAAAAATAAGCAGAAAGACGGGTACGTGTGGTCACCGAAGCCAAAAACTGTCAGAAGAACCCCAATGTGAAATATTGTCAGACAGAAACCAGGGCCAAAAGGGAATGGGTGTCAGACACACCCTTGAAAGCATTTGATGTATTTTTCGATGATGCCATGAGAACAGAGATTGTGACATGGACCAACCAA
>JAQMCW010000036.1:9207044-9217895 GCA_030068335.1 Chrysichthys cranchii | reverse complement strand
TGTTTCAGACCTCATGACTGGTTACTTTTGTTTTCTGAGTGAGATTGAACAGCGCGGCAGTCACACACACACACACACACACACACACACAGCGCCTCATGGAAACGACTGAACCATGAAATAAAACGTAAGTAACCGAGATTTAAATGAATAAATTAAATGTGTTGGTGACTTATAGATGTGTGGTGGGTTTTTAATGCGTTTAAGGACATTTTGAGACTAATTTGTGTAAAAAAAAAAAATAAATATATATATATCGCAGCAGGTGCAGCGTGGATCAAGAAAATACGTTTTATTAGCTTTAGGCTAAAACAGCTGGGGCGGTTTGACCAATTCAGTGCAGATGTGCTGGGTGGAAGTTACCCTGTAGCTCTTCAGGCTGGTGTTTGGGGCACTGGTCCACGCCAGTGCTCAAGTCACTTTGTTTTCCCCAGACTTTCCCCTGAGTGACATTTAACTGAAAGTGGTTGTTATTGAGCCCTGGCCAGGCTGGAGGCATTAAACACATCTCCTGTGTTTCAGTGTAAAAGAGTGGGGTGTAAGGAGCTTTTGTGGGCAATGCATCTCCATTAATATTATTGTCCTGAGTAGTCACTTTCTAGAAGGATCTTAATCTGGTTAAAAAGTCACTTTCCTAGAAAAAAAAAAAAAGAAAAAAAAGATTTTTATATATATATTTGTCTTCTGCCGCTTAATCCTGGTCAGGGTCGTGGGGGGAAGCTGGTGCCAATCCCAGCTGACATCGGGTAAGAGACGGGTTACGCCAATCCACTATATATATATATTTCAAAATCTTACTCACTTTTTGTCATTCTTTCTTTTTTCCCCAGAAGTTTTTTTCTTCTTCTCCAACATGGCTCCAAAGTGAAACACCTCTACTGGAGCACACTCTTCACTTTCAGCCCTTCAGCGTTATCATGCCGCTTTGCACAAGATGACGGACTCAAATCATGAACATATAAAAGAAAACGGAATGCATGTGGGCAAAACCCTAGACTGGACCTACATCGAATGGCACGATGAGGACATGGCAAAAACAACTGTGGATGCTCACACCCAGACAGCTCTCGAGCCATCCGTGGACAAAGAGACCCAAACCTGCAATCCATTCCTGATGCGAATCGAGCTGTCCAGGACGCCATCCAGACTCCGATGTGGCTCGCTGGGCGAGGTGGATGCCATGCCCACGCCGCTCTTTCAGTTTGACCGGCAGGCGCCTGCCCGCATCTCCACATCTCCCACTCTGAGGAGGATGAGGAGCACCAGGCTTCCTTGTCGTGATGCAGGGAGAATAGGCAGCACTCAGGAGGAGCCTGGTGTGAGTGAGTCTCCCTCGCCAAGGAGTCCTGTGTCACCTGCACACCGTCAGAAATCTCCTCTCGCCTCCACTGAGAACCAGTCTAATGGGGATAGCGATGAGAACGGTCTCTCGAATGACTTGGTGGTTCCTGGGAACGTCAGGTCGTACAGATCAAAGACAATTAGCAGCAGTGACCATCACTCGGAGCAGGAGTTTCGTAGTGTGAATGAAAGCGCTGAAAGCACTGATGACGATACGGGAGAGGTAAGGTTCTGTATGTGCATGAAGACTTGCTAAACCTAGTTTACTCTATTCCATAACTTTGGTTGGAGGAATGTTCTGGCTGGTGGCATGCTCGGGATCATGATAACGGACATTTAAATAGACTTTACTCACTCAAACTGGTCACAGTCAGTGTAGGGGGCCACAAGTGTGATTTTTTTTATTTATTTATTTATTTAAAAAATCATTTCACAATACATCACATGGAGAGTCTTTGCATTCTTTCCAATTGAAGTCTTCATGCTCATTCTGCCCAGCCTCCTGTGGCGGCTCCTCACAATGAGCCCGTTTGACAGCAAATGAATCAGTAGATGCATGCGCCGACAGCTTTGAGTGAGCCCGTGTCCCCAGACCCCCTGAAGTAGACTCCTCCAAAGGGCCCCCAGTCCCCACAGTCCACAGGCATCAAATAATGGTGGGGTCAGTGAGCGATCAAAAAAAAATGAAAGGAAAACCCCATTCTTTCCGTTTATGTATTCAATCAGGCACACCCTTTATAGTCAGACCATCATGGCACATTCAAGGGCTTTAAGGGAACTTTAAAATGACAGTTATTGCTTATGCAACACATATCCCATTAATGTGCATTGATGCAGAAGAGACATGTTTTGCTAGGCATCATTCAGTCTGACTATACAGTGATTTTCATAGTAGCTAAACTTTCTTCATTACTGCCTGTGCTTACATCATATGTTTTTCACTGCAGGTGAAAGAGGCCAGTCATAAAAGGTAGGTGTACAGCCCTACTATCTTTAGCAATTTGCATGAACTATGCCCTTCTTAGATTTGCATGTGTGCTACATAGAATTTCTGTTTGGTTTTAATACTCGGTGTACATGTACATGCAAAATGTCATTCAGTCTCTGTGTCATATGAGTGAAACTTGTCAGGCCAGTAGGCTTGGTGTTTTTCTTTATGCCAAAACCAACATTTCCATAACTCCCAAAACTGTTTCCTCACTTCTCGCACAACATAACTAGTTTAAAATGCTATTTTACTAAAGAACAAATTTGTTTAGGTGGAATCACGCTAACTTCAAGGTTGGCCACATGGCATATTTCTCAGCCCAGAGCAGAGCGGATGGTGTGACGCTAATGGAACTGACCATTAGAAACCCATTGTTCACTGTGATCCCACTTTGCTAGAGGCATATGAACTCTGTTTGCTGAGGTATTCTAGTCCCATGCTTCTGTGTGGAACACAGAAACTCATTAACGCTGTTTTCCCCAGTGGATCTGTTCTTGCCTCTTGGACGAAGGGTTTCTTTTTAATGAGAGATAATCAGGCAGCTTTAGAGGCCTTAATTATGGTGTGGCGCTGTTCGATAACAGAGCATGTTCTGGGACAGGCACTGGATGAGAGAGTTTGAGTCTGAGGGCATCATTATTTGGCAGAGGTACAAGGACAAAGCCCTTTCTTTGTGGAAGTACTGTGACATGGGACTTGGTACTCAGGTTCGGCCTCAATGAGAAGCGAATTGCATTATGGACGTGTTTTGTGATGGAATTAGCGGTGACCTGTTTTCGTTTTATGAGCTAGTTCAAAATGCCATATTTATAACAGGACCAGTGCACATCAAGCAATGTTCTCGTTGTTAGGCCTTGTAGCTGTGATCATTGTGTGTAGTAGAGAAGAAAGCAAATTAGCTGACCGCCAGTAACATGAACTCACATTGCATCTTTTCTTCATACAGTGGAGGATAAAAAAAAAAAAAAATAGAAATAGTGTTTTGAAAGGTCCATTAGAGCAGGTGCTCTGCCCTGGGGATTATTGTTATAAGGTCAAAGAGTATGTGTCTCACAGCAACTGCGTCTATGACACTGTTGATTATCATTACAGTCTCATGCTCAGGTGCTGACAAACACTGATAAGAGTTGTCCATGTTGGCTTTGCTATGAGTTTTAGTTCTCTTTTGTGCATACTGGTTTTATGAGGTTATTTTCACATTTGAAGGAGTATATACAGAGGGTTTCCAGACATTTTTCATTTCAGTTCATTTTTTGGAACTGTTCTTTTTCTAGGGGAAGAATGATTAGCATACAACATATCTTTAATAGAAAAAAAACCCCAAGAATTTGGTTTTAGATTAGTTTGGGTTTTGTGAAATGAAAGCAGGGTCTAAATTATACATACAAGGTCAAAAATAATCAAAACGCACACTTCATATTGTTAAATGTCCCATAGCAAGTTTCACCTTAACCAGATAGCAACGAACAAGCTTCTGGTAGAATTCTGGTTGGATATTTCACCACTCTTCTTGGCAGAGTTTCTAAAGTTCAATTCACTTTGTGTGTTTCCTGGCACAGACACAAATTTTGAGCACAGTCCACATATTTTCAATAGGGCTGAGGTCAGGACTTGTTTTAAGTTTGATGTTAGCCTGCTTTATCCATGCCACAACCAGCTTTGATGTGCGTTTGGGTCATTGTCCTATTGGAACGTCCAATTGCGTCCAAGTTTCTGATGATTTCAGATTATGCTGAAGAATTCTGAGGTTCTTTGTTATTCCTTTATTCATCTACATAGTGTACCAGCTTCACTGGCAGCAAAACAGCCCCACAGCGCCACCATGCTTAGCTGCTGGTACAGTGTTCGTCCATAACTCTGGTCATTGTGGCCAAACAACACAGTCTTTATCTCGTCTAACCATAAATCATTCCACTAGAACTTTTTTCTTTGTCCATATGGGCAGCTGCAAACTTTAGCTTGAAGGTGTTGATTTTGGAGCAGGGGCTTCTTCCTTGGACGGCAGCCTCTCAGTCATGGTGATGTAAACTGATGTCACTGGACTGTGAGAGCGACACTGGTGTTCCAGCAGCTTTCAGTTCATGGCAGACCTGTGCCTTGCTAATTCCTGGGTTGATCCTGACCATCTGATCCAATTTCCTCTCAGAGGGTGACAGGTTGGGTCTTCTTCTAGACCTTGGCAAAGTTGCTACACCTCCCATTAACTTGTACTTGTCAAACAAACCTTTTTTTTAGAGCCCAGAGAAGCTACCAGTTGTAGTCCATTGTGATCCCTAACAGAAAGTTAAGATGCCTTTGTCTTGGCAAGTTAAAAGACATTTTGAAACTTTCAGCACCACTGAATTCACAGTCTAAGTTGGTATATGCATATTTTTGATCCTATGTTGATTTCAGAAACTTAAAACTTGTGCACCAAGTCTATATATTTTTAATTATATGAAGATATGTTGTGCAATTAGTCTTCCCCAAACCAAGCAAAGTAAATAAACCATTGAAAGCTCAATATTGCAGTGACATTCATGTCCATGATGACTGTATTTTGTTTTTATTATTTTTAGTATGATTTCTGTGTTGGTGTGATTTGATGATTTTTATTTTGTTACTATTTTTACTCAAATTTTTTTTTTTAAATCTTTTTTGCTAGTATTATTATACAATATTTTGGTGTACAACACTTTGGTCAGCACTGTTGTTGTTGTAAAGTGCTCTATAAATAAAGTCGTATGGTATGGTATGTAAACCTCTCACCGCAGTTGTATTGTGACCATGCATAATGTTGAGCACTTTTAATGTTGAGCAGCAGTCTTGTTCATTCAGCTGCAAAATGCTTAAACTGTCATGTTGATGTACACAGCAGCGCACTTGGCCACCACCATTTAGCCTTTTCGTGCGAGAACAGTCACAACATTGAGGGTGGAACTCCAAAACCAGCCTGTCAAGTTGCTGTTAAAAGCATTTCTGCTTCACGCTTGAGGTTTTCTGCCACTGCATAGCACAGGTCAATGGGGAACTGAGGTCACCTGATTATAGTACAGATGAAACAATTAGTGTGGATCGCAAGAGACAAAAGCTCATTCAAGATGAAGCTTTTAACTTTCTTATCTGCCATGCTGATTTTTTTCACTGAATATTGACATCATAAATATATCTGCTTTATAAATACCATATAACACAAGTATTAGAGGCCAAAAACAAATTCTCGTTTTTAAGCACTTTGCTTGGTTCCTCAGCCACAGGCTGGAAATAGGGCGTTGATTCTCCTGTCTTGACTTTTCTTTTCTTTTCTTTTTTTTGTCTTAACTGGTTCTACAAGACATGAGCTCTCTCCACTTTCCATATTTCGTATAGTTTAACCAACTGGTGTCTGGAAACCAATGCCGTGCATTATATAAACACAGAAACAAAAGATTTCAACTTTCGTTTTTGTGAGCTACTCTAACTTGATCACCTTGTTAATAAAGCACTGAAGACTGTGAAAGAATGTTCTGCAGTTTCTCATTTAGCTTAATATGAGACTTTGTAATGCTAGAAAGAGTAAAATTTAATGTAATATTTGCCATTTTGATGTACATAAATTGGCCTGCACTAAGTTGACATTGTACTCTGCCTGTAGGCAAATCAAATTGTATGTACTAATTTGATTCAAGTGGGTGAGGCAGCAAGTGCACAGCGAAAATAAATAAGTAACTTCATGCCCTCAACAATAATGTTTGGGAATATTTTTCCTTACCTTGTTGATCAAGAGGGCCAACGGTCACAGCGTAACCAGTATGCTGAAGGAGATATAAATCCCTCCACTGAACGAACTTGGCAGTGCATCTGGACAACAAGCATCACAAGTTTAACCTTCAGCTGTACGCTGAGGAACTTGTGCAATCCTGCCAAAGTGTTTAACTGAGAATTCAACATTGTTTATTTGTAGTGACTCATAAAGCTTGTGACACAGTGTTCAAAAAATGAAATCACATCAAATCATGACCTGAAACAAAGCATGTGGTGTAAATGTCACCATCCACTCCCCTCATCTTTAGTCACTGCTCTGCTTAAGAGGCTCTATTTTTAACTCCATTAGTGTGTAATTTCAGTATGGGGCTATAACAACCTTTTTTTATGCATGTGTTTTGGGGAGAACTTTCATCCATCCATCCATTATCTATACCAGTCATCTGTCAGGGTCACGGTGAAGCGGGATCCAATCCCAGCTGACTTCGGGTGAGAGGCAGGGTACACTCTGGGCAGGTCTGGGCAGAAATAATGGCATTTCATATCTTACAACAGCTAGAGCCTTCCTGTGTTTTGATTGGCCAAAGCTAACATATGATGTCATAATGTTGATAAGAATTTAATGCTAGCAATCCATTTTTTAAAGGTATGTATTCTTGCCCAAATTATCGCTTGGTATTAAGAATCGTGATACCTGTAACAAAGGTAAAATTCTGATATCCTGACATCTGTAATTGAGTTTATGAATTCAGTTGGGTTTTTTTGTTTTTTTAACAAACGATTCGGTCATACTGGAGAAGAAGAAACACCTACTATTACATTAACTCAGAAAGAAAGCTACAAAGTGTATGAAAAACAACCTTTAGCAATTAGCATGCAACTAGCTCATCTGTCATGCTTTGAGTGAATAGTACCCCTTAGGGCAAAAATGTTTTTCACTCCTCTTTAGCATTAATCTCTGACAACCTGTTTCTCATGCATTTTCTTTGTGTTCAGCAGGCTGCAGGAAAGAAGGCGGAGCTCTGTGGTGGTTACTCTTAATGGACTGGACGTTTCTCCCGGTGATCTTTTTGTTTCCAATGGTGCTGTCGATATTTTGAACCGCTCCACGTTTTCAGGTTCATCAGTCTATAGTTATCACCATTAGCACTGACAAATGATTCCCACCCTGTTCCAACCGAATACTATACTTTCAAGCTGAACTATCCTAACGTTATAAGTTTTAATACTTGAATCATTTTTTTCAGTTTGAAATTAAACAGCATAATAACTGAATATCCACGTTTTCCACAGTGTCATGCATTTAAGCATTTTATGTGTGGCTTGCTCTGTATACTAGCAGTGTAAAACTTTCTTTTTATTCCGGTGTGCAGATACGAAGAAATCAAAGTGGCCTTTTTCAAAACGTACCATGGTAGGTGAAATGTAACATTGGTAAAAGAATGCCTGAATAACTATGTTCTCTCGAATGTTGCGTTGTCTGTATTCTTAGAAAAAGTGCTTTCCCCTTTCCTTTGATTTGTCCCAAATAACCAACATGTAAATAATCATATGCAAAACATAACTGAAAATAAGAGCTAAAAAAAACAAATTTGATAAGCTGCAGCATCATGCAGACTTGCAGGACCTCCAGATAACTTATAGTAGAGATATCAGAGCTGTTAAAATTATTTGACTCAGTTGTTCTGCACTTTATGACTGAATCTTCTTTCAGTTGCTTGTTAGAGGTTTTTTTTTTATCAGTAATGGTGAATACAGCACATGGCTTTTTTAAGCTGCACCAGGTAAATTTGTAATACTGGTCTTGTTTCACTGGCAAGTCGATCAGCACATAAAGTCACCTTGGCTGTCACATGACCATACTGAAATCTGATTGGCTGATACACCGAAAGGTGAGACAAAAGAACCCCGTTGCCCTTGCCTCCCGGTGAGAAGGGCCATGTGCATGAACATGCTACACGTGAGACGGGCACCCTGAGACAACACAGAGAAATGCCTTGACTGAGAGCACATTCAGAATATGACAGAAAAAGACCATACAAATAAGAAGAAAATGAACTTGGATTTGAGATTGTGAGGAAAGATTGGAGGTGTTTAACGTTAATAGTAATAATTAATAAACATTCATTAATATTGTGGAGATTCTCACTCCTCAAAACATGCAATAGAAATGAGTTCTGTGTCTTGCGTTCCTATTTAGCATGTGAGATTTGAGACTGTAGGAATGCCTGATTGAAACTGAGAGGCATTGAGGATCAGTTACACATTGGGATTGATTTCCTTTATTGTTCTAGGGTTCAGTATTTTCAAATTTACCCACCTTTTTTTTCTTTTTTTCTTTGTATGTGTGTGATCTTTTTCATGATTTGTCTGGTATGCTCTCACAGTGCTGTCATTGTTGTGGTCAGCATGGGTTGTGGTCAATGATTGTGTTATTTCTCATTAGAATAAAGGCAGGACACGCATCGCTGCAGACATTGAAAAGTGCCTCACAGCCATTCAGATCCAGGAGTGGAGAGAAACACATTTTCAGCAGTACAAGGTAAAAGATGTCAGGCCTGATATTTGTAGAGGGTTTTAAGAGGGCTTTTCTTCACAAAGTAAGCACAGTGTTGGTTCAGTGATTGTGGAAGCCAAACCACTGTGAAAGGTTCTCTTAAAACTAAAAGAGGAAAAAAAACAGTTTAATCCCATTCGAAAATAGGAAGTATGTTTGGCATATTTTTTAAATCTCAGTGAAATATAAATGTCAAATGTTTATCTGTTCTTTTTTAGGTGTAGAGCTGTTATTTAGCCATGTTGGTAGCTAATGTTTAGTAGTGCAGTAGTTAAAATGTAATGTAGTACTGTAAACAGTTTATTATTTCACATGGTTTACATGGTTTGATTATTTTTCATGGTTTACATTAAATGTTCAAGAGTACTTTTAAGGCCGAACAGTGTTATGATTGGGTCTGAGGGCATCTGTGCTAAACTTGTTCTCTAAACTGTCTCTTCTCGTGGCTCTGATCGAGGCAGGTGTAATAATCTGTCTAATATGAAGTAATTAGATGTGATCATTCACATTTGGATATGTGCAAAATATCCAGGCATATCATAGTTCTTCCCTTTTATTCACCTCAGGATTTGACTTTGGATGAGTTTCTACGAATTCAACCTGAGCTGAGGGGAGAAGAAGAGCCAAAAGCACGCAGAAGACAGGAGGCTCTCTGGGAGCTCTTCACCAGCGAGTGTGTGTACTTCCTAGACCTGTTAATGGTGCTGAAAGAGGTATAAATTTGGGATAAGATGAGACTCTATTGATGTCTTGGTGAAAATATACTATTGGTTTGAATACATTAGTTATTAAATACTGTCGAGAATCAAAAAGCAAAGGCAATTTTTAAATTACGCTACAACCGGACAGCCAAAGCTAAAGCATGGAGTGGAGACATCCGTCTTCTCTTGCGAAGAAGAAATTCAAAAGTCAGCCCTCCCCCCAAGAAAATCATGTTAACATTCTTTTGGGACATGAAGGATGTATTACATAAAGAAATTCCTGTGCATTGCTGCGAAATTAACTTAAACCTGCAATTTGCAGCAAAAGAACAGAAATGCTGTTCAAAACAGTCTTGCTGCACCATGACAATGCACGTCCTCGTTCAGCAGCAGAGACAGTAGAGACATCACACAGACATTCGAACGTCTTTCATGTCCTCCTCACAGCCTGGATCTGGCGCTGAGTGATGATCACATCTTCGATGCAATGCAGGAGGCGCTGCACGGTCACAGATTCACCTCTGATGATGAAGTAAAGGAAGCGGTGCTCACCTGGCTACGGAAACAGCCAAAAAAACCTTCTCTGCAGGAATTCAGAAGCCAGTTGAATGATACAACAAATGCTTCGTCTTGCATGGGGAGTACGGGGAAATATGAGATATCTCACAATTCTATTAAAACCGTTAAACCTATTTTGCCTTTACTTTTTGATTCTCCTTCGTTCATTAAAATAATCACATGCCTATACTTTTTAACAGTGTAAATGTTTTTATATTGTAAACCCCATATCCTGTACCGTATTTGATATTTTAGGGTTTGCTGAGTTTCTGCAAATCTTGTATGACTGGGAACCATGTTTATGTTGTCTATATAACCTTCTGTTCTTTTAAACGTACTTTACCTGTGGTTTGTGTGCAGGTATTTCTGACCACTCTGTCAGAGTTGCAGACGAGGGAATGTCTACAAGACATTAACTCTTGGACACTCTTTGCCAACCTTAATGAGCTGTGCCTGGTACAAAACATCTAAATGTACTACAGACTGGTGACAAGTTAAAGGCAAAACCAACATAGTGTTTTAGTAAAGGCTTTGGCCACCTCAAGCTTTTGTAACAGCTAAAGCAGAAACTTCATGCAAAAAAATAAAAAAGGAAAAAAAATCTATAGCTTAGCTCGAAGTAATGTGGTGTTTACTATAAAAAAAAAAGGTTTCATCCAGTGTGAAATTTGACATGTAGACTGCTTTTTCACCATCTGCCTACATCTTTTACTCTCTGCTTCACTGTTTTCAATGTTTCAGATTTAACATATATTTAAAATATTATATATTATAATTATGTGTAATTATATATATTGATTATATATTTAATCAGTGTAACAAACATTAGTTTGAGATATTAGTTTCTTTATTGTTGTGATAGAAAACATAACGAATAAATACGGTGCATTCAGTAAGTATTCAGATCCCTTTCAATTTTTCACCATTTGTAATGTTGCAGCCTTATGCTAAAATCAATCAAATTAATTTTTTTCCTCATGAAT
>JAQMCW010000036.1:9186298-9199491 GCA_030068335.1 Chrysichthys cranchii | reverse complement strand
ACACACACACACACACACACACACACACACACACACCCCCCCCTCTACCTACACCTACCTTCCATGAAAGTCTAGAAAGATTGGCAATGTGTCAGCAAGATGCAGCTTATCCAAAAACAACTTTTTCCCCTTGGAATTATGGTACCATTATTTCAAGCCATTTCTCATGTCATGTAGTCCATAGGAAGAAACAAGTGCTAAATTTGCTCCCAATTTTTTTGTGTATGGATCATGTCACTATGACTTGCCCAGTTTGTTGAGCATTAAATGTTACTGGCAGCCTTCAGATTTTTAGATTTAGGTTTGGTAAAAGATTTTACTGCTGCATGTTATTGTTTTTTTGTTCTGCCAATCTCTACCAGCATGTCCTGGCCTGTAGAACTGTTTGTGACCTGAATCACAACTAGACTGGCAGGTTTTTAACAAATATGCTACGTCAAAGCATTGATCTACTCGTGTCAAAGGGGGCATATTTTAGCCCTGTTCCTTCTCCTGACAGATTTAAGGGTGTGTCTGGTGTAACGCATAACACTGTGATGTCCTTTTTGTATATGGCCAGGACAGGTTATTCCATCATGGGCGTGGAATGTTAATTATCCCTGACGTCTGTGTCATGGAAAGATTAAGAGCACTTTCCTAGCGTACAGACAGAAACGAGTGCGTGATGAAAATAGTTGATTGACAGAAAGGGAATAAAAGAATAAAAGTATTGCAATGGAGAGCAGAACAAAGGGAGTAAAGTTTGTTTAGAAGGTGTGGATAAACTTCAGTAGGAAACATGTAGGTGAAATGCTGAACTGAACACACAATGACTCTCTCTCTCTCTCTCTCTCTCTCTCTTTCTTTCTCTCTGTCTATAGATGATCTGGAGGGCAAGGTGAAGTGGTTGGATAACTATCAGAAAGTCAAGCAGCTGAAGGAAGTCTTGGTCTGGCTCCCAGTGTGGGAACGAGACAAGAGAGCACAGGTTCCAGAGGTGAACATACATTCTGAATATGGCTCAATTCGAGTTTCTGGTAGTTTAAACGCTAAAGCATTTCAATTTGTAAGAGTTTTACATGGGGAGTTGGGATGATTTATTTATTAGCTGAATATCTCTGGGATTTTAGCCCTGACCGAATCGATCACATCTGTGATTTTTGTATATTGCATGTGTCTGGAAAGATTACGCAGTATTTTATGTTCTAAAACAAATGACCAGTGGAAATAGCCCCAGGTGGCACGTACGCAGACAGACGTGCTGGTAAAGATTCCATCCATAAAGATATCCTGGGGAAAGGTGACTTTTTCTTCCCTATACAGAGACGCCAGGAAGTGGTCTTCCATCAAAATCCAGAACACAGCCAAGTAGTGTCCAAGTTCCCATGTAGAAGAATTAAAATAAATATGATTTTCTTGCCAGAGAAGCAACACTTCCAGGGCTTTTTCAATTATTGCATTTCTCGCACAGGTAAAGCCTTCTTATATGTTATGGTCATGAGACCTATTAATGAACTGTGAGTTACGAAGCCACAAGGTCTGCACTTATAATAGCATGTTGCTAAATTGCAAATTTGCAACCAGTTTGAATTCAAATGAGGTGACTGTAGTACACATTGAACTTTTATTGTGACAACCATAGCTACATTATGAATGAAGGCACTCCATTCATGCTATCCTTTAAGAATCTACCCAAATATCCTTTAGGAACCTTTTCCTGGTGTTATTAAATACTAATTATATTTAAGTACTTAATTATATTGAATGTTAAGATACTTCAGGACACTAATGAGAGAAGCAGTCATTATCCTCATTATAGCACCTCATTATATTTGAAAGAAGTAGCAGATGTTTAGGGATTTAATGGGATTAGGGTGTGAGCTGGCATCCACACCGGCTACCGCACATTCATCTGGTGTCCGACCTACATGTTCATGTCAAGTGGATCATTCACAGGAAACATTCTCTGGAAGAAGGTGATGATTTTAATAGTTTTAGTGTAGAGAACATGGGACTGTGACTTGAATCGATCTGAGTATTTAATCGAGTTTGAGCTTCACTCATGCACATGTGAGGGGAGAAAAAATCCCAGTGTCAAAAACAAGGCAGGAGAGATGGGGTCATGTTTTAATGCCTGCAAGTTGGATGTCTCACAGAGCTGGTGAGATGGACAGCTGGAAAAATTTCCATAAGGCTTTTGATGTCTAACTAGCTTTGAACGTTAGGAGTTTTGAATAGTAGAGTCAGACTTGTAATTTCCCACAGAGTCTGAAACACTTGCTGAAAGCTGTGAGTTTGGAGAACCTGGTCTCTCACCGTAGTCTCCGATACGATGGGAAGCTCACACTCATAGGTGAGAAATGGACACACGGTTGTGGACTTTTTTTTTTTTTTTAAATAAAACATCTCTAATTTATTACGTGTATGTATCATTCTTTTCCTTTTTACACCTATTTTTTTTTAAAAATTATATTAAATTTAGGTAATATTTAAATATATTTCCCAGAACTGTGTAGTTGTTAGTATTTGGCTCTTGTACACCTGAACTGGAACTTTGCATGTACAGGACTCTAACACAATTCTGTTTCAGATCCAGAAACCATTGTTGTGCTTCTTTAAGTTGCTCATCATTGATTACTATCATTTTCCCCCCCCATCTGGGCAGAGAATGCAAAGCTGAATGAAGTTTACCTGTTTCTGTTTGATGAATTCCTCCTGATCGCCAAGATCAAGCGAAATAAAAAGGTGGGGAATTTCAGGAATTTTGTATCCAACTGCTCGTTGTGCCCAGTTTTTAAACAGGATTTAACAGATAAAATGCAGAAAGGTCCAGGGAATGGCACTGTACTGCAGTGACCTGCCATACTTTTAGGATATGAACAGTTAACAGGATCAGCTGTGATTGAGTTTTAGGACTTGGTAATAACATGAAACACTGACGCAGTATTTAAACTGTTTCACAAAAGAAAACGTATTTTAGTAAATGAGATATTTGGGAACAAGCTTCCCAAAACCTTCACTGGGTGGCATGGTGGTTAAGTGGTTAGCACTGTCACCTCACAGCAAGTAGGTCCTGGGTTCGAGCCCCGGGTTCGACATGGGCGCCTTTCTGTGTGGAGTTTGCATGTTCTCCCTGTGTTCATGTGGGTTTCCTCCCACAGTCCAAAGACATGCACATTAGGTGGATTGACTGCTCTAAATTGCCCACAGGTGTGAATGTGCCTTGTGTGCCGCCGAGAAGTCCTGGCGTGGTGTAAATTACGGTCATGGAAGCTAGGAATGTTGGAAGCGTCTCCTAGTTAGCTATTGCCACCCTATGGCTGGCCGACAGTGTTGGTGATGGTGGTGGAAAAACTTCACTGAAAAGTTTATTTGATACATAATAGGTCAGAGAGTTTGCTCTCTTATTGAAGCGCACACAACCAATCATTATAGTGTTGTGTGTTGTGTAGAGGTCTGTAGCTGGGGAGATGCACCCCGTGCGTGCTGCGGCTGGCCAGGAGCTGGAGCAGTTACTGCAGGAGGGCTGCAGCTTCACCGTGCTGGATCAACCCATCTCCCTGGACCGCCTGCAGCTCAGGAAAATAGACCAGCTTAACGCTACAGGTTAACCACTGATTAGAAATATTATTTCTCTGTGTTTAGTACTTCAGTCTTATGAGATTTTCCTTTAAAGATGAAGATTAATGTAATTTTGTCAGTACTGCTACATATCTCAAGATCCTAAACATTATGTTCTTTTTGTGACGGTAGAAACATGATAGTATTGAAAAAATAGACATTCAGTAAGTAAGAACATTAAGAAATGGTTGATATGATTATATACTTTCTTGTTTTGCTTTCTAGCCTCTGGCCTTCCCTGCTCTTTCATTATCATGCACCAGAATCGCTATCAGCAGTGCATCGGCGTGTTCATTCTGCAGGCCCCGAACGAGTCCGTTAAGGTGAGGAGCCCCACTGCGTCCTGATGTAATTACACACTCTGCCGTCTCTGATCCGCACTGCCTGATTTCAGCCCTGTGCCACTGTTTTTTTTTTGTTTTTTTTTGTGTCCTGATCAAATAACTCCGTTTTAAATGTCACGTCAACAAACACCCTGCATGCAAGAAAAGGTCTCCTAAATGCGCGTCACTGATTGCATTATTGAGCGGGTGTGCTTTGTGTGTGTTTTTGTGCGCTGCAGAAAGCATGGCTGGGAGAGATCGAGGAGGCGGTCGGTGTTCTGCTGAAGCAGGACTCTCAGCAGCCTCGGCTGAAGAGCTCTTCTCTCTACGTGGAGTCGTCTCAGATCTAACTCACGCCACGCACTTAGAGTCTGTCCATCAGAGGAGGCGGCCAACGTCACTACTGCTGCATGATAACATCACATGACGGTGACTAATAATATGGGTTTCTACGTGACTGGCCACGATCCCAGCACGGCTGTAGAGTGAGTCTCATGTCTGACCTTCAGATCCATGTTAATCCACGTGGAGAGGTTTATTCAGGTCAGGCAGCAGTGTCTGGGCAAAGTCCACTGTGTTACACATGACACAATTATATAGCTGTAATGCAAATGCAAATGAACTTTTTGGCTTAACCCGACACTCACTGAAGACTAAATGTGCCACGGGGGTGGAATTTTACATCTCTGAAATTCAGCCAAAATGGATGTTCTTGCTTTGAGATGTAGATTAGTACCGTGTGTGTTAGGTTTTACTTTTTTTGTTTTGGTTTTTTTTTTAATGAAAGTTTCCTTTGAAACTGAAACTGACCTGCTGTTTTATATTAGGACTGTAAAAGGTATGTAGCATTTACAGCAGTGGCCTGTAGTGCGCTACATGACGGCAAAAGAATTTCAAGAATTTCCAGACAAAAATATCATCTATAATATGTAAAAGACCTTTTATGTTGAGAAAGGAACCAGTAAAATGTCCTGCATTTCCTTTGATAACTTATGATGTCTCACTTATCAGTCTTAGTAAAGTTTGTAAATGTTTTCTTGGGCTAAACTGAATTAAAATTCCCACCAGATATACAACAGTTTTGGTTATGCAGATTTTCTTCATACTCTCATGTGTATGTACATAAATGTCTATGATAATTTGCATTCTCAGCACATCTGATTTAGTGATGCCTACAAAAAAGCACAAAAAATTAAAAAGGTGAAGGTAAAAAGGTAAAGCGGTGCAGCTCGGCTCCTGCAGTCTGAAAGCTACCATAGACATGTACTAACACTTCCTCCTTGGATAGGGTGCCATTACTTTGCCCTAAATGTATAGTCTAGTCTAATTTATTTAGTCATTAACTTTAAGCAACCAAGTCTGAAACATTTTAATTAAATTTGTTCATGCCAATGAAATAAATAAGCTATTTAAACTCGACAGTGTGATCTAGAAATAAATTTGCAGTAACACTTCAGTTTAATTTGGCGCAGAAACGGAACAGCATATTGTATTGTTTGACGCAAGGCTTTTGATTCGATAGGTCTGTGTATCAAGTAATACATCAATTATATGCATAATAAAGTAGACTATTCATCATAAAATATCCCTTATGTGAGATTTAATAAATGTTTAAATTTAATCAAGCCATGATCTAGCCTCGAAAAGGTAGGCTACAGCAGGGGTCCCCAACCACCGGACCACAGACCTGTACCGGTCCGTGGGTCTTTTGATACCGGGCCGGAAAGAAATAATAACCTAACTTATTTTGAAAAATTCCACTCTCGTCGCACTACTGCACGTGACTCAGAACGTAGCGCTTTCAGCAGCTGCTGCTCGGGAGGAAGCCCCCCCCCGGTTCGTGGAAAACTTGCCCTACATGAAACTGGTCCCTGGTACAAAAAAGGTTGGGGACCACTGGGCTACAGTATACAGCCACACAGACTCTCGCTCCGTCCTGCTTCACAACAGCACTTCCCTGCTGATTGGAAATAGTGCAAAAGGCAGAAATCAAAAACATTTTAACTACAGATAGCTGGGTGACTTTAGACGCACCCTGTAATAAAACAAAACTAAATGAAATCAACTGAAGCCTGAAGGCTTAGACAAAATTTAGCTGAGACAGGGTCACCAGTGAAAGTTTAGCCAGAGTGCTAATGTTTAATTTTGTTACATTCTAATCTATACCTTCTGTCCCATTACGCCGAATCCGACTGGATCACACAAACTGTCATTAAGTTTCAGTTTTTATAATGTTGACTGTTTTAGTCACTTGACAATAGAAAAACTAATTTTTGTCATACTGAAAATGGATCAAAACACCACCACATCTTTCAAATTTTGTGAATTGTTACACCCCTAAATTTGAAGCCTCTCATTAGCAGGTCACTTTACATTACAATAGCATCATTGGGCAGACGCCCTTATAGACATCTATCTCATTTTGCACAACTGAGCACTTGAGGGTTAGGGGCCTTGCTCAAGGGCCCAGCAAAGGCAGCTTGGTCTGCTGGGATTTGGACACTCAACCTTCGAAACCAGTAGTCCGACGTCCTAACCACTGAGCTACCACTGTCCCCCTTACTGAGTCTCCTTAGACTTAAATGTACAGAAATCATAGGACATGAACAAGTTTTTGAATTTAACTGGATTATCACGATTATCCCATTTTTTGTGTAAATGCTTGTGTGAATGATTTACGAATAAATTCATTCATATGCAGTTTGAGCAATGAGCCCTAATACTTTTATTTATTGTCTCCCATATAAATGAAGCAAATAGAAACGTTAAGAAATTTTTTTTAACAGTGGCGAGGAACTGAATTTAAAAAAAAAAAAAAAAAAAAAAAAAAAAAAAAAATTAAATATATATAAATTAAAACAATAGGAACGAACCCAGTGATTTCAGTGATGTTGAGATGTCGCTTGCCATCATGTTCTCATATCATGCGGCTCCAACAGACATATTAAAGCACCAATTAAAATGAGAAACACCTAGTTTTATTTACTCCGACATATCAATGAAAAATTAGAAAACAAACAGCTCGACATAAATTATATTCATAAACCATTTTGACACATTAATATCCACCAGCGACATAACGACAGTGAACAGTTATGCACGAGTGAAAAGCCTTTCAGATCAGCCCATGTGACCGAGCTGCAGTGCTAAGAAAGCGAGACTTAAGGCACGACCACATGATCACAACAGAAACAGCCTGTTGTTCAGACGAGAAGTGCGACTGGTCGCCAGTTCACAGCTCATGCACGACAAGCAACATAACCGACTCGACTGCAGTGTAGCGTTGCTCCTAGAATGGTTAACGTTCAAATCTCTGGCAACTTTCTTGACTTATTTAAAGCAACCAACACCTGGACTGACCCGTGAAAGCCATAGTGTTTAACGAGACTGTGCAGGGTTGATTGTATGGTAAAACAAATGCTCAGAGAGGGAAACACACAGTCCAGAGGTAGGTGACAAGAATACAGAAAGAACATGAGTCAGGAAATCACACTAATGATGACGGTGATGTGATGTGCTGATTTTGGTGCATCTGTGTGTGTGTGGTAGAATAAAGCACACTGCTGCGTGTATGATTGTTGATGTGCATTTCTAACAGTACAGCCTGACTGCTAAAGCAAACGCGGTAGAGGAGAGGTGCATTATACTACAGATATCTCACAGGCGACAGTGCTGGGGTTTACTATACAGCAGATACACTCTGTACAATTTCTTCTGCATGTATGCACAAGCACCTGTGCCCAAGATTCAGCTGTATTCACAACTGAAGCCCTCCTCCAACAGAAAGCATGCTGATTGCATCTATGTTTGAAGCTGATGTCCTGTTTCTCATACGTCATGCGTGGCATTTTTCCACACCTACTGGGTAGCATGAAAAAGAAAGAGATGAGTAGATAGATATGCTGCCGGTCGAGTGACAACAGAATGCTGAGGCCTAAATGATAATGCTACAAAAACACTTGACGATTCGCTTCCAGAGGTGCTCTAGCAGCCCAAATTTTATACAATCAATATAACTTCTATATATAAATCTCTTACATACACAGATTCACACACGCGCGCATACACACACAATTACAGCCACATAGTCACAATTATTGCTTAGTAGCAGGGCACACACATGTGCAAATAACTGATGCTGTCAAAAACGAAACCGAGCAGAATTTACAAAGCTGCAAAATACTGCTCAAATGCACCGATTTGGAAATGCTGATAGATTAAAAACATAAATGTAAAAAGTTGTTGTTGTTTTTTTTTTTTTAAATCAAGTGGAAACATGAGCAGCATAGCAAGCATGTATGATACACAGACACTGTTTAATAAAACATGCCTGAATTAATGATAACCGAGATGGAAAAGGTTTAATCGAGTCAAAGTGAGGACCAATAGTGCTTTCCAAGGAACAGTGTGGCACGGTGCACTAACAAATCTGTGATTTCTATTGCTGGGTGAGCGTCGCCGAACTAAATATTCACCTCTTTGAACTTTTCCACATTTTTGTATTGTTGCAACTTTATTCTTAAATGGAGGGAAATGGGATTATGTGTCATGAATCCCATACAATATAGCTCAGAAAAATTAGGTAGTGGAGAAAACGTTTGGGGAAATTTGGCAACCTGTACTGATTTCATCCCAATGCAGTATTTTTGGCCGTTCTGGATAAATTCCTGATGATGTTTACTTCAATTCCAGGTTGTAGCACTACAATACGTGGAAAAGTTTAAGAGGTGTGAATACATATGTATTGAATAATTATGGGTACTGAACAATGAATTATGGGTGAAGCTAGGAATGGGGCAGACTGCTGATTGGACAAATGCAGGTCGAACAAATATCTGCTAGCTATAACGGCTTTTCTACCAGGCTGTATGTTACAGCAATCTTCATATTAGTGCCTGCGTCCTGCGTCTCTTCATATAAAAGAAAATCACAAGCACATGTCAGTGTTTAATATAAATGTTAAATCAGACCATGAAGCGTTTGCATTCTTGATGCTGTTGTTAGTGTTTACCATTAACAGGAGCGCCACAGCCTCTGGTTAAAGCCTCCTACTTTCACAGGTACCGCTAGGCAACGTTAAAAAGTACCTGACTCGGCTGCAGATAATTGCAGATTCAGATTAATAACTGGATGATGCTGTGCCACACTGTCAGCTGGAAAAGCGTTCTTAGATTTCGATGGGATTTTTCATAGCTCTGTGCTTCCTTCTTGCCTGACAGCACTAACTTTACCTGTGCACGGAGCCTGTACAAAACACTCTCAGGCTGGATGCCACTCTGGCAGATTCACTGCTGCTTTGCTCAGAAAAGAAAAAGCTTGAGGTACAAATCTTCCAGCCTGGTACCCAAAGCACAGAGCCTGTTTGAAATCTCATCCGAAACACATTCTGTTAGAAATGAACACTTTAAAATGTTGCACCACTTTCCCTTTTATATTCTTTGGAACCCCAGATGGCCCTAGAGGTGACCAAGGCACTGCTCGGGTGAGGACTGCTGTGATTCTCCAGTCTCGCCCCCTCTCTCTCTGAGGCCATGACCCCATGCCCAGTGAGCAGCTCAAACCAGGCCAGTCCTCAATTATTCCTGCAGCTCTGCCACCCTGCCACTCCTGCTCCTGCTCCCAGGGTCTGGGAAACTTCTGTCCTGTGCAGGAAGGGTCTGTGACGAATGTGTGGCAGAGCAGCAAGCTGGGAGAGGGCCGCTAGAACTGCAGCTCCTCGAAGCAGGCCTCACATACCCGCACTGGCTTCTTAGAGGACGGAGTCAGGGCGCTCTTGGCTGAGCATTCGGCACAGAAGATGTTCCCGCAGTGACGACAGTGGTGCTGGAGGAGAGTCAGATTTTCGGGTTATAGCATAGCAAACCAGGCAGACGCTATATCATTTTAGAAATATGTGCCTTTGAAAAGTTATGCTCTGACAGTGTTTCCAAATTCAGAGGGCCTTTTTAAATCTCTAAAGCTATAGCGCGAGCCAATCACACAAAATATTGTCACACTCAAGGGCAGTAGTTTTCATCAGGCAGATTTTTTTCTCATTATTGCGAGTCTTGGTAGAATGCTAAAGACATGTCTCATGTCCTAACAGTGATGTAAGGGGCCTCCATGAGTGCTGCCCATACAACGCACACTCTTTGCGACATTAAATTCTGGACACTGTATCTACATGTACAGCATTAATAAGAAAAAAAGAGAGAATCTGCTCTTCATTTTGTTCTGCTCTGTTTCATCATGGGTTTTTTGGCAACAATTTAGACTCATTTAGCTTAACAGACTTTGGCCATTACGCTGTGTTTCAAGTGAAGTAAAAGGGATTGGGCTTTGAACTCAATGGCTAAATGTTATCCTTAAAGTTCAGATATCAAACACTGCTGATTTAAGTCGAGACATACAAGTAAAGTAAACAAATACTTGAGTGTTTTCAATCTCACTGATTAGATTCTGCTTCTCTATCAGCACTTCACTGCTCCAACCACAACCGCAGTGCGTTCACTGGAGATGTGCTGGAGTAGATAAAAGTGCTGCTGGACAATACGCTTGTAGACTTTGAATATGCCGCCTGTCTGAAAGTGGGTCCCTGTAGTAGACCATTAACATAGTATTGATTTAGTGCTTTGATGTTGTGATCAGACGGCACCATCAAACGCGCGTGAGAGTCTGTGGGTGTCGGGGCAGGAGGCAAGAAAGCGAAAGAGAAACGTAAAGAGAACGGTCACCTTCCGGATGGTGACAGAGAAGCCTTTCCCACAGGACATGCAGTTCTGCACCTCGTGATCCTCCGCCCACTTCCGCGTGAGGGTCTGTGACTGCTTTATCTGCACCAAGAGAGACCGCATGGCATGGCATGATAACCACAAACTCTCTGAGCAGTGTTGCTGTTCAAAGGAAATTTCTTTACAAAAGATGCAGCAGTACAAAATCTTTGCAGTTCAACAAACCCTGCTATAAAGAAAATACTGATGGTGATGATGATGCTTACAGAGTGGACAAACATCTTACATCCCAGTCATGCTGCATTACATTTGTATCAACAGGTCACAGATGTGAGTCTACAAAAGCCTACGTGAAATGCTGGCTGATATGGCTCCACTGACGGCCACAGTACTGTCATTAAATTGGCCAAAAATCTGGAGAAACGCCATCACACTATGATTTCACATCCAGGACATGAGGCAGTGTGTCTGTGTGAAATGTATGTAATTCAGAGGACAGCTTTGCTCACAAGGACTTTTAAGTATCGGTCAGCACACCTGCTAATTAGAACAATCTGTTAACAGGCAATATGTGCAAATGATTGATGTGCAGTGAAGTCCCATCACTGTTACGAAACCTACCCATGTGTAGGAGACGGTAATCAGTCACTCACTCCGACGTGGAGAACCTAACTGGGGTTACTCTTACATTCAGAACTATATAATCCAGGGCTACAAAGTCTACCTGACCTTGCACATAAAGAAAAACATCTCCCCTAAAATCTACATTAAACAGAAACCAAAAGTTGTGGGTTTTTTTTGTTTGTTTTTTTTGTTTTTAAAAACATAGCCTCATTTCTACAGGTGAAATGATTAAAATGCTGTCAACTCAACTATAAATTTAAAAGGGAACATTTGAAATTAATTGATGCAAGCATCGCAACCCAATTATTATTTTAAAAAAAAAAACAGGATAGCCAGTGTGTAAAACAAATTCAGATTTTAAAATAGTTAATAATTTAATGGGCTGCCAAGGTGATTTGTCCATAACTTGACTTTTATCATATAATACCAAGCAGGGCTTTTCAGTACTTCAGTAAAAAGGCAGCAAGAAAAAGCCCATAAGTGGTGTACATCAGAACCCAACATTAAGGGCAAACAAAGCAGATGGTTTTTACTTTCATGTCAGTGTGGGTGGGTGATCAGATATGAAGCTTGGAGGCCAAAGAAAGGCCACTTTCATTAACATGACAGCACACTGGATGCAGCAATTCTACAGAGAGTCTGAGGGAGCAGACAGGAGTGGGATTTAAATGTTTTTAAAATCCTACGCTCACCTCGAAACCCTATACAGATTTGTGCGTGTGTATTGGTATGTATGTAGGACCTGTAAGGACTGATTTTCTCGGCCTAGCTCCTGCATGGCTGCTGTGGTGTCATCTAGTTTCCTCCTCATCTCCACCACTTTGGCTTGTAACTTCTCTATCTCGCCCTCATCCTTCACACACCTAGAGCACAGCACCAGGAAACACAGTGAGAGAGAGAGTGTGGGTATATGAAAACTTAAAGCAGAGCAGAAAAGGAGATAAAAATGGCAAATATGTAGTTCCTAACCTCTCAAGCAGGGCACGTCTCTCGTCTTGGTTGTTCTGCACAGTGGCCTCAAGCACAGCTATCTCCCCACGCAATTCATCTGTCTGCTTCTCCAGCTCGCTCACACGTCGCTGACTGCTCTGCCACTCTCGCTTCAATGTGGCAACGTTCTCATTAAGCGCAGAAACCTGCATCGTGAGCTTTGCCTCGGCCTCCTCCTTCCGCTTCTCCACCTCCTCTTTAGCCTTCGCTTCCGACGCCTGGAGAAAAAGACAGAGAGAGGGAGAGAGAGGGAGAGGGTGTAATACTGAAGTAGCAGCAAATTGAGTGTACGCTGTGTTATTATTCATGCAGCTATATTCATGATGTCCAAATTACCCTTTTAAAGGTACAATTAGTGAAAATGAGCACCTGGGAGGAACTCTCATAAACCTACTTTTATGTTTGCACACTGAGACTTTTTACATCTTTGAACCCCACTGAAGACTAAACTTGGACGTTTGCACACTTCGAAAGCAAATTTAACTTCTTAAGCATCATTGTAAAATATAATCATAAATATTACGATAATTCAAATAAATCTTTTAAGTTGCTATACTTTACATTACAACCATACAAAATGTATATTAACAAGACTTGTGAGTTGCACATATTATTATTAAAAAATGTCCCATTATGTAAGAACCAAATGTACCCAAAACAAATGTATGTACCAGTTGTTTATGTAGTTTGTCAGTCTCTGCTTTGTGTTGCTGTTGTGATTGTGTGATGGACTCGCGGGTGTTCTGATGCTCTTTCTTTTCTTGCTCCAGTGCGGCCTGGACCGCTTCCACTCTGCTCTGTACATCAACTTTCTGCTGAAGCAACAGCTGCTTCGCTGCCTGAAGGTCCTTTAGCTCCTACACACACACACACACGCACGCACGCACGCACACACAGTGATGCACATTTACACACACACACACAGTGATGCACATTTACACGCACA
>JAQMCW010000036.1:9124023-9134023 GCA_030068335.1 Chrysichthys cranchii | reverse complement strand
TTGGTAGGTGAAGCCATGACCCATCGACATACTCAGAATTCCTTTGCGATGAGAGCAATTTATGCAAATGAAACGTCCAAATGTCTAATTCCGAAAGTGCAATCATTCATAAATAACAACGTTTGGTAATATAATACGTATTTATCTTATATTGCTCTCACAAAAAAACGAGTTCATTGTTATAACTACAACTAGGAGTGCAGTAAAACAGATCCTTGTATAGGCTATTGGTCTCTTACCATGCTTATATGCTCATAAAGATACTCATAAAATACTCTGATCGGAACATCTGATACCACTAGGATACTATGTGATGTAAGCTTTACACGCTGGACATACAGCAACACAGAAGAGTAACAAATCCACTCTGTCTTTGTAACCTTAGATGATCAAAGGTAACAAACGAAGCTAGATACAGTATTGTACGGTAAAATCAACTAACGCTAAATGAATGTACACACACATGCACGCATTACATGGCCACTACAGCAACCAGGAAAGCACGAACAGAGTTAAAGTGTTCTGTGACGCCCCTGATCAATATCAAGTACATTACTCATTTCAGTATTAGTACTGACAAATAGCAAAAAAACCCAAAACGCATTCAGTCAGAAACTGAAAAAAAAAAGCTGTCCTCTAACTACAACTACAGAACGATCTGCTGGAGTCCAATAAACAGCTGCATACCAGGAAGTGAACTTTAATTGTACTCCTGTTCTCTTGAAACTTCTTCCTGCTTTCGTGTCGTTTTAACAAGACGTTTCAATAGACTGCTGTATTGGCATGTTTTTAGAAGGGAAAGGCTGTCTTCTCTGGCTAAATGAGCAGAAAAAAAACGACAGTTCAAACCAAACCACAAACCACACAGACACTCGGTTTACAAAGTCAATGGAACAGCACTCGCCTGTCTGCCTGAGAAAAGAAAGATTAACTGCAGCATGGCGAAAGGCACGTACACTGCAGCCGAACAGTGAACAGGGTTATCACAAGCTTTCCTTTCGGACACCATTTGGCTTGATCTCGTGAAATCAGTCACACTTTCTCTATTTCTGTGTTTAATCATTGGCAAAGCAGGAAATCAGTGACTTATTTGAGAAGCTGTCAGTCTAACTCATTGTAAAGTGATTTAAAATACTACACTAGTTGAAAAGTAATTTCAGACTTGTGAATTAATACTTTACATTTTTTTTTTTTTTTTTTTTAACAATCCAGTACATCCTAATACTCGAATCTAAACATCTCCTCCATTCCTCAATCCTACGTCCTTTAGCTTGCAACGTGATATCCAGTCATAGGCCAGTCTCTTTAAGGGTGCATCATGTAATTTAGAAGTGCGATAGTTATGTTTTAAGGAGTAAATGAGGAATGGGTAAACACATCTGGAAACCGTATTCTGGTCTGCACTGCACGGTCGTGCTTATTTCTCGGTCATTTCGTAGACAATCCCGTGTCCCCACTCCACCGCATTTTAGCCTGTTTGGAATGGGGGGGGGACCATGGCTGAAATCGGTAAGCTCTCAGTATAGCCAGATAATTCTCCTGTAAGCAGAAAAGACTTAACAAGTAATGCAGTAAAACCAGAATAACCACTGGCAGTGCTTTTCCACGATGGAGTAATTTATTACCGGTGAAGAGGAGGAATTAGAGACATTACTCCATTACAGGTATCAAAATGACAATCAGTGCCACCTTTTTATCCTTTACATGTATAAACTTTTTAAATATATTTTTTAAATAAATCTTGTATAAAGCCCCCAAAGAACTCATGGAGATACGAGATAGGAGGCATGTGCTGTGTTTGTAAACATCAATCAAATAAATCTTGCAAAATTTGACTTGGGGTCTGAGGTTACAACTTGTAATTCCCAACATCCAGCCAGTAAAAGCCAAAGAAAACACCCCATAACTTGAAATTCCTATTCGTCAACTTGGGGTAGTGTCATATTTGAGTTCCCAGGAGTAATGTCAAATGAACATGGATTTAGATCAGTCAATATGCAGACATCTTCGCTTCTTAAATCTAAAACCCTGACTATACAGAATGCAATTTGAGAAGTTAAATATACATGCAGCCAGTTCAGACATGATGCATTACCACATACAAGGTGGGCATTATCGACAGAATGCAGCGTTATAGATCAAGGACACACAGCTGGTTTCTAATCTCACGTCAACATAGAAATTACAAAAAAAAAAGGAGACAGAAATTACAATAATAAACACTAATAGAAAATTCCCACTATTAATAAGAAACAAGGGGTACAAATAAAAGCTTTAATTTTTAAATATCAGTTCAAATGTGCCTGACTTAAAATAAGTGTGTCAGCTATTTAGAAGAATTAACTTAACATTAGTAGCTGTTAATACGTCTGCAGTCTAGTTACTTTACTTTTAAAGTATATTTGGGAATGGTTATAATTGCAAACAGACATTTTTTTTGTTTTCTGCTAATGATCCTACAGCAAAAAGTGGGGGGAAAAAAACACTGGTTTGGCCTACCGGGTCATTTCCCGCGGTTATAGTTCTGTGCCGAAGTCTTATTTTATTGTAGATATTTATTTTTATGAACTCTGCATTAATGAGTGAGTAGGAAAAAAACATTTCAGATGTCCAAACATTACATTAAAAAAAAAAATTGCATTTTAAAAATTTTGTACGTCAGTAAAGAATGCCACATATTACATAACAGACCAATTTTCAGACAAGAAACATTATGAAGCCTCCTGGGGTTTTTTTGTCGAGGAACTGTGGCAGATTCTCCAAGATGCTCAGAAAACCTTCCAGCTCATTTCCTTATAAAACTGTACAAACTGTTTTTAAGGAAAGAATAAAGCAAAGGGTCGTCACACCAAATATCGACTTTGTTTCGTATATTACCGTTTACAGAACATTTTGGATTTCTGAAGTCATATTTACTTCACAGCATATGCCCAAGTCTTTTGCCCAGTACTGTACCTACACAGCGCTGGTAGTGATTAGTGCTGCGTTAGTCACTGGTGTATTGCTGGTCCCAGCAGAAACAACGTCCCTTTAACTTGTTTTCATAGATTGCAGTAGCTTAGCTAACTACATTATTATTGCACGGGTAATCAAATCTAAATGTCCCTTTGACATTTGGGCTCATTAGATAGCTGACTAGCATTTGTAGGAAGATTATAGTCAGAGTATATTAATATAGCCTAAGAGTTTCTTTCCTGTCAGGTTCGCTCATGTTAGTTATCTGACCTACAACAGCTGAGAAGGTTGTAAAAATGCATCTCGGATGATGCCAGTTTCGTTACATACCGATCTTTCAGTTTCTATACGTATCTAAACGCTTAAAATAGCACAAAAGGCTCGTATTTTCCAGAGAAGATACTTAAATATATATTCATACAAAGTATATTTTGTTCTCCTTGCGGTGGCCTTTGTAAATATAGTTCTTAGTAACCACACACGCTCTACACGCAATGCTTCCACTTCCTGTATTTGAAATAAGAAGCAGTATCTTTAATTATTTACCTTAGTTTATTTGGCTACATTTGTTTTTTTGTTTAGTTTTTTTTTTTTTTTTTGGTCTAATCTTGTGCATTAAACAACATTTTGCTCTTTTAGATTACTCTAATATCTATTCTGTCTGATCCAGACAACCTGGTTGTCTAGTTGTTCTTGTAACCCAGCTATTCTGGACTGTATATATGTGCTAAATAACCTGATTATTGGGTTAAAAGCTACTCATCATTGCTGTCCAGTATTTCTTGAATTATGATCATGCCTTTGTCTGATTTAAGCCATCACAGGATGCTATTTGGGTGTTCATTTGAGCATCCTAAAAGCAACATTTATGTGCGCATTCATTTATCTCATTTCATTAGTCATCAAATAGCATACAATGACATTTTAAAAATCACAGAAGCCATTTTTAGACTCTAGGTGTGTTGATTTATTGGGTTAAAATCTAGGTATTTGTGTTGAATTTTCTTGAAATCTGATATCCTGAACGTGATTTAAGACGATCGTTTGAGTAACCTGACAAAATCTGAACGTTCAATAGCAATATCCTATCAAACTAATCTACAGTGATCTGTCGAGCTACGTGTGAGAAAAACGCCTCCGGCGAAGTTGCTACCTCAGGCTCACTCATTTCTCCTCCTTTCTCCCTTTTAAACGGAACCAATTTGATAAATCGAACGTCCTGAATCTGTGTCGCTCTCACCTGCGCTAACTCTAACGCGGGGGCAACAGGAATGGTGTGACGTGCAGGCAGCGCTATAGCTAGACATGGTATGCAACCTGTTAGAAAGTGGAAAGTGGGAGATGTGACAGAGGGTCAGGTCTTTCCCCCTGAGAGAAGAGAAGTGAAAAGAACGGGTAAAGGAATGCTGTCAGGGGACGACAAGTGCTTCCATTCCAGTTCTATAAATTGCTGCTGACGGGTCACTTGGTGCTTTGGCACATGGTGTAACTTGCTTCCCCTCGTTGCCCCCTCCTTCTCACAATCACATGGAGAAGATCGTGTCCTTTCACTACGCTGAACAGGTTCCAGGACTCTCACAGTGCCTTGTGTCTTAAATAATCAAGTCGCCTTTCTGTAGCGAGATGCCTTACAATGCTTAGCTTGAAAAATGGACAACTTGTTGCGCGTTCCTATTTTAAGTCTTAAGTCATACAGAGTGCAACAGCCTTGTGTCTCAGGCTCACATGTGAGCACCATGCTTCGCACAGCCAGCATGTAAATACCGCACTTATACACTACATTTTTTAAGCCTGTGTGATGATTCTCTATTCATATCTTGCGGGGGTGGGTGGGTGTTATAATCGGACACAGTGCACAATTACAATTCTGAACTGCGTAAATAAGACCATTGTGAATGTTATGTGACGTTTCTAAAAGTAGCTGAAACACGTTCTGAGGTTATTTTAATTTGGAGCTTGGAGCACCGTTGTTTTGAATGTAATTTGAAGATAAACATTGAGCAGACTAAACATGCTCTGAAGGACATTCATTTGATTCAAAAATAACTCCTGCGGAGCCCAAATGTAGGCTGAAATACGATGAACTAGATCTTAGAGTACGCATGTAAACGCGAATCATGCAAGGAATAGTCTCAGATAAAAAGTTATTTTCTTGACCTCTTTCGAAATTCATTCAAATGGTCACCGCCTTGAACTTATTAACATGACCACCAAAAGCAAGCATAATAATTTTTTAAAATAACCTGCCACAAGGGGGGAGGGTGGGGGATGCATCTTCGAGTGATGAACATATCTAAAACTAAAGAGTAAAAAAAAAATCCACATCAAGTTCATTCCAATTCCCACTCACTCACTCACTCATCTTGTACCGCTTAATCCTATTCAGGGTCGCAGGCGGAAGTTAGAGCCAATCCCAGCTGACTTCGGGCGAGAGGTTGGGTACACCCTGGGCAGGTCGCAAATCCATCCAGGACGGACAACCATTCACACTCACATTCACACCTACGGGAAGTTTAGAGTAGCCAGTTAGCCTAATCCCCTCTGCGCATGTCATTGGACTGTGGGAGGAAACCGGAGTACCCGGAGGAAACCCATGCGGTCCTGGGGAAAACATGCAAACTCCACAAAGACAGGCGCCCGGGTCGATCCCAGGACCTTCTTGGTGTGAGGCGACAGTACTAACCACTACATAATTCAAGGGGTGTGAATACTTACGCAAGACACTGCAGGTTAATCCCTATTTTCTCCTCCACTGTTGTTTTTCCTTGCGCTGCTGGTTTTCTGACCGTTTGTGATACCTTGACAAACAATGTGACTGAGGCGCAAATAAATGCTACCTACTGCAGAGGACAAACTCGATTTTAGCCGTAGCCCTTAACCTAACCTGAACCTTAACCCTAAGACTTAAAGCTTAAAGTTGACCCTAAAATCTTAACACACAACTGCTGAGGAGCATGCCTTGACAGATAGGACAAATCAACACAACGCTGTGCTGGCTGATGAGGATAGTGCTCAGCACATGCACATAGGCAAAAAGCCACATGAATTTCGATCTGACCGTTCTCATTCATATCACATGGCCGCAAATTGGATTTAAGTCCACATATGAAAAATCCCCACAGTGCCGGATGCTCAGATCTGCATCATGTTAAGGCAAAAGATCAGATTTGAGTCAATTCAGAATGATGGTGTGAACGTAGCTTCAGGCTACGCTAAAAGGTTCTGGTCATAACCATGAGTTACACATCAGAGTTTCAGCACAAGGCTTGCATTACAATGTTTCTACGATCCTGTGCATGTGCGCAATCACACCGACATCTTTTTTTCACTGCTCCTACGACACATGAGCAGGTTTGTTTTCTTCTCCATTCTTAAATGGAAGGAAGTGCAATCTGAAGTGAAAGGCACGGGTGTAATCTTAGTTCCAAAGTTATTCAATTTCCTCTTCCATTTTCTCCAGAAGCCCCCATTATAACAGAGTCTATGGGAGATTAATTCAGCTTACACTCGCCATTCATTTTATTAGGAACACCCGTACACCTTCTCATTGATGCAATGAATGCACAAAACTCCACAGACAGGTCAAGAACTTCAGTTAAAAATCAGAATGGATGAAAAAAAATAATATGTGATGTCCGTTACTTTGATCATTAGATGGATGTTGGTACCAGACAGGCTGGTCAGAGTATTTCAGAAACTGGTGATCTATGACTTTCACACATGACAGTCTGTCGAGTTTACATGGTAAGGTGCCAAAAATGATCCAAAAAAGATTGAATGAGAGAGAGAGAGAGAGAGAGAGAGAGCGAGAGAGGTCAGACTGGTTTAAATTGACAGGATGGCTACAGTAGCTCAAACAACCACTCTTTACAACTGTAGTGAGCAGAAAAGCACCCCATAACACACAGTACATGAAACCTTTAAGTGAACAAGCTACAGCAGCAGAAGACCACATCGGCTTCCACTCCTGTCTGTCAAGAACAGGAATCTGCGTCTACAGCGGACACGGGTTCACCCAAACTGGACAGTTGAAGACTGGAAAAAGACCAGGTGATGTTTTTCAATCTCTGTCCAGTTTGTGACTCATGAGAAACACATATGGTTTGTTGGTGGGAGGCTGCACCACGTCTAACGATGCTGGAGATGAAAAGAAAAGAAGAAAAAGTATGATGTGGAACGTTACACGAAATGAGAACGTCCTCTTGCTTGAGCTTTCACTACGTGAGCTTACCAAATTCTCCTAAAAAAAAAAAAAAAAAAAAAAAAAAAAAAAAAAAAAAAAAAAACCTAAATTTCTTTAGTATTGTGCTGCTCAGATAATGATCCGTGCTTAAAGTGCAGTGTAATCCAAAACGGCCGATTAGACCGTCATGGAGAAGTGAAGTGAAAATTGGTCCCTGCTGAACTCGATCTAGACAACTCCTCTGCAGTTTCACTTGTGGCCTTAAGGAAGCTAGTTTAACACCACTAAAACCTAATGTACAGTGAAACACTGAAGTCGAAAACAATATCATCATCACAGCAGGCTTACTGTGGTTGAATGTATTGAGTATATGTTCAAATTTTGATGTTTTAAATAGCTTTTTTAGCTTACGTCATATAGAGCAGTGGTTCTCACCTGGTGTAGTGCACAACCCACCATTATTAAAGCCAACGATTCTAAAGCGCTACGCGCAAGATGGATTACTGGCCGGAAAATACGTTGATAATTAGGAAGTACGGAAGTTCGACACTGTACTTTCGTCACAGAGGCTGGATACCGTGGGAAACTTGTGGCATTTTTTTCTGAAATTGTCTTGCTGTTTCTTGTTTTGATGTATTAGCCTTGTCTGCATTATGAGAAATTATGACATCCCGTGTTAAGACGACATCAATAGATTGTTTGATTTTTTTCCTCAATAACTGTACCCCAATTGAGGTAAGTTCAACTACATGCAGCTACACTGCAAAATTCGCCCCGCTTGATTTAAGCCTCGGATATCGATCAACATCGTGGATTGCATTTGACTTCAGACATCGATTTGTCATCTCAGATAGTATTGACAACAATGAACCTCCTCATGACTGCTTGAAGAACTTTGGACAGTTTAGCGTATGTTTTCCAAGAGGTGGTGCTAGCCGTTGTTTACCGACACAGATAAGTTACGGTGGGCTTATCAAAATGGCGTCCACGCTGGTACTTCTGCTTATTGCGTAAGTAATCCATCTTGCTCTGCTGTAGAATCTTTGTTAAAGCTATCATATTTATCGCTGCGTTCACAAAAGGAGCCTGTTTTTTCATCTGGTCAGTTAATGTCTGGTTTTATTCAAACTTCAAGAACCTAAAAACATGCAGGCCTGTAAATAATGTCAACATCATGCTCTGGTATGGGAGGAATACCTGTTGAGGCATAATAAGCTCCATCGCTCTAATAAATAGACACAACATAATGGTGCGCATTTGAACAATATTTGAGTAGACTGCCTATTTTCATGAAATAAATCTGTACTGAGGGTGTCTACAAACTTGATTTGAAGTTCACCAGGTCCCTGGCTATAAAATGTCTGAGCACCTGTCATATAGACCAGGTTTGATCGCTTTTGTATATGTGGATCCCAGAGTGTCCAGGAGCAGATATATCGGAGTGAATGGGATTCCAGTAGTGTATCATTCTGCCACATACACTTGACCATTGTCCAACATGCCTCTATAAAAATAACACCAGTTTAAAGGTCTGATCTGATATTCCAGCGTAATATGATATACTTGACATACACCATGAAAAAGATGTATGCTATAGGGCCAAAGGTTTGTGGACACCTGACCATCACACCCATGTGTGGTTCTTCCCCGTAACTGCTGCCACAACACTGGAAGCACACAGGTGTCTAGGGTGTCTTTATATGCTGTCGTATTACAGTTTCCCTTCACTGGAACTAAGAGGCCCATACGTGTTCCAGCATGACAATGCCCCTGGGGACAAAATCGAGGTCCACTGAGTCATGGTTTACCCAGGTTGTTGTGGAAGATGTTGACTGGCCTGCACAGAGCCCTGACCTTATCCCCATTGAACACCTTTGGGATGAATTTAAATGCTGACTGTGAGCCAGGCCTGCTCATCCAACATCAGTGCCTGACCTCACTAATGCTTTTGTGGCTGAATGAACATGAATACCCACAGCCACGCTTCAAAATCTAGTGGAAAGCTGTCTGGAATGAGATGTTCAAAAAGTACATATGGATGTGATGGTTAGGTGTTCTCATACTTTTGGCCATATGGTGTATATCAAGCATATCAGGGTATATATCACATAGTATATTTGGATTGGGTAGATCAGGGTGTGTGTTAGGATATATCTCCGGCATATTAAGCTGAATGTCAGGATCTATATCAAATTGTACAGGGTGGGTGTCCGAAAAGTCAGGACCCAATGAGAGTTAAACTACATATATGGGATTTTATAAATCTTTTATCTAATCTTTGGTTTTTCCATACAGGTGAAAAATAAATAATAGTCTTGACCGTGGATGAAACGCTGGAGTGATCGTGCTTCTTGGTTTTCTCATCGAGTCCTAACTTTTCCGATACCCTGTGTATCTGTATGTATAAGAGATATATCAGGGTGTAAGCCAGGGTGGATATCAGAATGAAAATCAAATTATACATCTTAAATTATATCATGTGTTTTAGGATGTACATTAAAGTGCATATGAGGGTATATCAGAGTTTATATCATGTGTATCAGTACATCAGAGTGTACAGTGAACCCCCGCCTATCGCGGGGGTTACGTGCCGGCGCCCCCCGGCGAAAGGTGAATCCCGCGATGTAGCGTTGTTACATTTATTAACTAGCGGAAGTTTTTCGTGCATGCTAGCGGACATTTTTCGCGCGACCGGGGGGGGTGCTAGAGGAAGTTTTTCGTGCATGCTAGCGGACATTTACGCGCGATATATATATCTACACTCAGCAAAAAAAGAAACGTCCCTTTTACAGATCTTCATTGTAAAGGGTTTAAACAATGTTTTCCATGCATGTTCAATTAACCATAATCAATTAATTAACA
>JAQMCW010000036.1:9113567-9123923 GCA_030068335.1 Chrysichthys cranchii | reverse complement strand
GGTCAGGGTGTGGATCAGGGGGGGGTCAGGGGGTCAGGGTGTGGATCAGGGGGTCAGGGTGTGGATCAGGGGGTCAGGGTGTGGATCAGGGGGTGGAGATTAAGATACTTGTATATCACAAGAATGTTAAGGTTAAGGGATTGGACAAGGCTGAAGAGCGGAAGTGGCTAAACTGATGGAAACCCGTCGTGTGTCATTAATGACAGAAGTGTTGAACACAGGTCCTACCTCGTCTTCCCGCTCGTTCTTAAAGCACAAACACGCAGCCCGTTTTTTAAAGCCTTCGCCGTCGTACGTCCTCGTCTGATTGGGCTTGAACTTCATCATGTACTCCAGATTGCTGAGATTCTCCATGAGCAGAAAAACGGAGCTCTCCTACGCGGATTTCCGCCGACCTTCCCCTCTCAGAGCAGTGACACGGATTCGCCCCCGAGCACTCCGGGTTCTTCATGCACTGTGCATCTCTGGAGCTCGTCGCTGAACACAAATCGTCCCGCTCGCGCTCTCTTCCTCACCATGGTGGCTCTTGGCTGAGCTCCGCGCGCATCATGTCCGACTGCGCTGCTCGCACTTCACTCTCTGGTCCTCCTCCACACACTGCGCAGAGACATGCACGAGGACTGGCACGCGCACAGAGCGGACTTTCGGAAACCGGAACAGCCCGGAGCTGCACTGGGAGACGCGCGAGAGGAGCTCGAGGTGGGCGCGCGCTGCAGCGGCCGACACCAAATCACTTAAAGGACAAGCTGCGACTTTAAAGAGCAGGGACTTTTAATGGGTTTTAGCGCTTCTCTGGTGCCATCTAGCGGCCACATGCGTTCATCTCTCGCGCAGCAACAGTTTTTATAGCCAACCTGGGCGGGGGGCGGGGATTCTTTCCCTGAAAAACCCGTGCACGCGCCAACTGGCGCGCACTCTGAGGTGTGCAAAGCCTGCAACTATGCAAGCTTGTCGGAATTTCGAGATAATAACTGGGAATTTCGAGATAGTTATCTCGGAAAGTCCGAAATACTTAACTCGGAAATTTCGACTTGCAGTCGGAAAAAAACCATTTCAGTGGCGTAAACAAGCTTCCATAGGTAACACTGCAGTACTGTACATCACAGCACATGCCGCATACGGAAACAATGTGGACCCAAGTCGAGCCGTAGTACTTTCTGCTTCAACTCAGAATCAGACTTCTGACACACGAGGTGTCCAGGTCCCCCCATTTCTGAATGTTGCACGCTTCTGTATTAAACATTGATTCGATTTGATGGCACATACGTATTGCAGCATTTGGCATTTGGTGCACAACTGGTAATCAGATGGTGTTCACTAATATATATATAAAAAAATTTTTTTGTGCAGCCAAGCAGGGGTTTTCCAACCTCAAGGAAGCAGAAGCTAACCCTGGATATTAAATAGTGCAGTAGTGACCCCCGGCTCCCTGGTTCCAGGTGTTCTCCAAGATGACACAAGATGAGACTGTCCCCAGTGGATAACTCCACATGCATGTGGGTACATATATGAGGCAAGAAACAGAAAGATGTCTGTACGACAGCAGAGTTTCGTGCATCCCGTATCACTCGTTGAGTTTTTCAGAAGCTTTGGGCAGGTATGCATGCACACAAGATGATCCTCAGCACACCTGGCACTTAAGAGAGATGAAATAAGAAAAAACCCTTCCCGTGTCAGTCACCTAACCCGTATATAGTCTGGCTGAATGATGACACCACAAATCTTATTAATCAACAGATTTTATTTACAGAAAGAACAAAGTATGTGGGCTGTTTTCATGTCATTCAGAAAGCAGGAAATCATTCTCCCCTTTAGAAAGAAGGAATTTACATACAGTGAATCGAGATGTCTCAAAGCAAAGACTGATCTTGGAAATGGAGATCAAGCATTCGTTGATCATGGTAGGCTCCTGTACACATCTCACCTCAAAAAACATCCCATCATTCACACTTCACCAGTCCCAACGCAGCCTAAGTTGGCAAAATAAAGGCTAAAGGGAAGAAAACGACAAACGAAGCTCAATGCACTAGACTGTGTCAGACACAGGAGAAACAGCACATCAGTGATGGAGTGCAGAGAGTGCAATTAGTACAGTGATGGCATGGAAAAAGAAAATAAAACACTAACACCGAATACAGTAAGAGAACTGTTATACTAAAACTCATGGTACGATCTCGCATTTTGCCTGCAGTCAAAAAGAAGAGAGAGAATAAAAGCCTATGTTAGTCTACACGATCAGCGGTCACAATAGTTAACGTGAGGGTGGAAAGCTATTCCATGTTAATTTACTCTAATCTTTTCCACTTCCAAAAAGTCTTAATTTTCACTTTGTGTGAATCATCATTTTTTCTAAAAGCGAAGCTGTTTGTTTATTTTTCCTTCTAGACCTTCTGAAAGGGGAGCACTTGTGTAATTTGCCAGAAAAGGGTGTTGTTTTTCTTTTTAAATCAGCTGCTTCTCAGAAACAAACAGCATCATGAGAGGAAACAACAAAACAAAAGAAGTTAAAAGAAAAAAAATAATGTAAAAAGTTACCCACCACCCCCCACCCTCCATATGCCAGGACGAATGAATGACAGCCACTTTTTCCACCCTTGAGCCTCCCAGATCAATGGAAAAAGAAAGCCATGTGAATAGATCTAAGTCCTCTGCCCATGCATTTAAACAGTAGTGAATTAGGTCAAAGATGTTTCTTTCTTTTTTTCCCTAATGTGCCTTTAAATTACAAATTAAATGCAGTTGTCATTCTTTATTTTTTTTCGTCTTTTCTTTAATATATTCGACAGTTGTTTTTATTATAACATTAATCCCTGTGTCCTTTAAATGCAAATGAATAGGTCTTGGCAGAATAGGAGGAGTTGTGTTCACACTTGACTTCCACTTCCCCCCCCGCTTTTCTTCTTCCCCCCACTGTTTAGACTTCGATATTGTTCCCAGCGTAAAGCCTGGTCCATGTCCGGGCTGAAACAAACAAACAAACAAACAGACAACAAAAGGATTAACTGTGCTCACTCAGACCCTGACCAGCTTTAAAACAAGAACGCAACATGACTCTTCTCTCTGAAACAACAAACACAAACATCACCCTAATTTGGGATTAACTGAACTCCTGATCCCCACCCCTTAAAAAAAGAAAGAAAGAAAGAAGAATAGTTCGTAGTTAGTTCAGAAAGTACATGCTGATAAAATTAACACGAAGGATAGACTAATTCCACATTTGCTTTTTTTTTTTTTTTTTTTAAATCTTACATACACATGACCAAAAGTTTGTGGAAACTTGACCATCACACCCATGTGGTTCTTCCCCAGACTTGTCATAAAGTTGGAAGCACACAGCTGTGTAGGATGTCTTCGCCTGTTGTAGGTTTAATCGTTCCTTTCAGTGCAACTAAGTGGACCAAACCTCTCTCCAGCATGAAAAGCCCCTGTGCACAATGTGACCTCCATGAAGACATGGTTTTCCAAGACTGGCCTACACAGAGCCCTAAGCTCAACCCCACTGAACACCTCTGGGATGAACTGGAACACGAACTTCGCACCAGGCCTCTTCACCCGACATCACTGCCTGACCTTACTAATGTAGCAGAATGAGCAAAGCCCTGCAATCGTTCTCCAAAATCTAGTGGAAAGTCTTCACAGAAGAATGGGGTTTATTCGAGACGTAAAGGTGGGGGCCAACTCCACGTTGGGTGTGATGCTCACGTGTTCACATATTTATGGCCATTTAGTGTATCTTGATAACTTATGCTTATTGGTGCTCCAAGTACTGGCCAATGCCAGATACTGATCCATGGTCTGAGGTTACATACATGTATACATACACACACACACACACATCAAAAGGTGTCACATCTGACCGTTTTTGATCCAGTGTTATGTAACTGCCCTGATACCAATACTCTGTACAGCCCTAATGAGAACGTTCTCTGTTTGGGCTCTAAATGTTGCGTAAACTGAAATAAAATACTGGAAAGTGCTATTCAGCTGCTATGAACACAAATCAAGTCGAGTGTGGCTCCTTAACCCACCTGTTTCTATGGCTTGAGCTTCGTTGGTCTTCCACTGCTCTGCAACGTCGTTTGCTAGAGGATCATCAGGGTTGGGGGCACTTAGTAATGCCTGGATTGATAGCAGCACTGTGCGGATCTGCAAGGCTGGGGACCACTTATCTGGAATAGAAATTATGACAAGGGAAGAAAGAGGGAGAAAGAGGGAGGGTGAGAGGACGAGGGGGAAAGCAGCGGCCAGCAACCTCAGCATAAATTACGTTAAAATTAATACGGAAGAGGAAGAGCACTGGGTAGGGGGTGCAGTGCTCTCCGAGAGATTAAGAGTGTAATCGGAGAGGCTTTTGACATTTTGTGAGAGTGATTACTATTAAAGCCAGTTAATTCTCTTCTTTTTCCAGGCATGACAAAGTGGAAAACAGTGAGGAGAAATACAGACTTACTTTTACACAGAGGGATTCAACACCATATGTCAAAGCAGAATCTTAAACTCATGTGTGGTCGGTTTGCACACTTTTTAAATAGAGGTACATCCTGGAAGTCCTGATGTACAGAGCACCAGCTTTGAGGTTATATGACAAAATCAAGAAATAGACAATAAAATGGGGATCTGTGGGTTGGGCATTGTGCTTAGGAGCAGCCCCATCCTGAAGCTGCATTATGCCCAAGCACAATAAACATACTCTGCAGAAAGGACCAGCTGCATTTATTTTAAGACCAACTGTACCCTTTTCAGAAGAGACCCTACAGACTACTGAATTGACCACTCACAAGGAAATAAGGTGGAGTTACCCATCCAAGACTGTGGTGATGACGATAGACATAGCTAGTACACTAAAAACATAAACAAGCTGGAAATAATAAAAACAAAACGAGTTGCTGACAACAGAATCTGACATTGTCTCGGACATTACCCTTACCTGAACCAGTTTAGCAGGACCAAATCAAAGTTAATCGCTAAAGCATTAAGAATTTACCTCCTGCTTTCTCAGCAAAACGTTCCGCGCTGTGATCATGCACCAGCGTTGCTAAGCACAACATCTGTTCGCACTTCAGTGCTGATTTAAAGCAAGCTTGGCGCGGGCTGGACACGAGTTCATTTTAAACTGCAGCCAGAGTACGCTCATCACCTCTAATTTAGGTAATAAGGGTCAAGGCAGCATAAACATGGCCACGCTGCTGTGGTTAAACAGCCAACTCGGAGCAGTTTCAGATCCATGGGAACTCCGAGATAAACGGGAAGGGTCTAAAGGGCGTGTAAAATTTTACACCAGGGCCAATGCATATACTGAGGCATCAACAAAAAGACTGAACACAAACCATGTGCACATTCAAGGCCGTGATCGTGGGTACACTCGGTTCCTCAATGAAAAGAAGTCAGTGTGTTCACACAAGAACTGAAATTTCACAGCGCTCGTGTACGGCTGCCAGCGGGCGAGTCCGATGCACCACGTGCAAACAAACAAGAAACAAATAACTCCTGGAAACAGTGGGCGGATGATGTATTATTTTTCTGATAATATAAACTCACCATGTATTGCTCAATGATCTAGTACACAAACAGAGCTGGTAATGATACACTGGCGTTCCCCATCATACATCAGCGCTGATCACTGACATGCATTCAGGTGCTCTGGGTTGAATTATTATTATTAACATTCATCTCTTTGGGCTCCGACAAGCCTTCCCCCTTGGCATTGTGAAAAGCGCTATATAACTGTAATTTATTATTTATTATAAGTATTAAATCTTATTTATAGCCATGTTGACAAGCTGATATGAGCTGGCAATCATGAAACATTTGCATCGGTACTATTCGAACGGGATAAGATTTCCAAACGCATGTCTCTAGTAATTATGATTGATTCACACGGGATAAATTTCTCGTTGCGTACATTGCCGAGATAGGAGCGTTTCCACACCGTTATCAAGAGGAAAAAGCCCGTGCACACTGCCTACGCACCTCATAAATCCAAGGAAACTGATTTATATTTAGAATAATCGGTTGTTTTAGGGAGCACGGCAGCGCTTTACCATCAGTAGGTCACATGATCCCTACATGTATGTGGACTGCATCTGTGTTAGGAGCCTAATAACTTACCTGCCCTAAATAGTTTAATCTAAATACCTATCGCTTTTCATCATCTCTATTTTATTGTTCTGTGTTTCAGCCCACAATGACAGAACATGGCTTCTTCATGCATCTTAGGACCTAGAGAATTAATGGAATAAATACGCACCTTCTACGATGGGATGGTAAGTGTTCAGCGCTCAGTACAGGTGCCAACAGGGACAATCTGCACCGTGAATGTGAATACATCTATACGTGTCCCAGACAGCAATGAAAGGAACGCCTAATCGATCTGCGCCGTTACTATAGTTGAAAACTACGCGATCACTACAAGGCTGCGCTTCAGGTGTACTCCTACAGCACTGCATCCTTTTCATAGCGTCTTTCCTCATCCCATCCGCCATAGTTTTAGTATTAGCTGAAGTCAACTTATTCTATTTTTTTGTTGTTTTATCATTTATAGATGCATCTGTATACACTCAGAACATAGCAGGCTCTCTGCCTATTTCATATGTTTGAAAATAAAAACTTGAACGCACCATGCCCTTGTAATCCTAAAAAGTTACCCAGCTAGTTAACTGCTGGAAAAACAAAAATCACTAGCAAACAATAGTCTCAGTAGACCGTAGGGAGATTTCAGCAGCCGAGTCCAGATCGTCATATTCTCACTCCGTTATCTATTACAATTATTATAACGTTAGCCAACCTGTTCAAAGTATAACAAATCATAATGTTTGACAAATCACTAAGATCTGATCAGTTAGTTAAAGCACAGCCCACCCATGTGCTCAAATTAGCAAACAAAGGCAAACGTTCGCGCACATTTCCAAATGGTTTTCCGTTTGCTTGGAGTTCACTGCAAACGTTTGCGAGAACACGAATGCTCTGAGGAGGTTCTTGACGATAAACAAGCATGGATGCTGGGCTGCGGGAGCTGTGTGCCCAGACAAGAGTGATGTCTGAGAATATATGCAAGTGTTCGATTTTATTTCATCTTCATACAAGTAAATCAACTGGCTAACAGTCGGTTACGCAGATAGTTTTTCAGAAAGCTTCTTTTTATCATCAATTTGTTTGCATGCTGTCGTTATCAAACCTTAGCATTAGCTACGTGATTGTATTGCTCTCTGTGCTTATTAGTTTGGGCTAACTCGCATACATCACTAACAGTTAACTGTTTGAATTTTAAAAGGATACCTTGGTTGTATTTAGTAGCCTCGAGGACTAATGTCGGAGTACGCAGACCTAAAACGCGCAAGAAAAAAAAAAGAGGAAAAAAAAAAGAAGAAGAAAAAACCTGTTTGCCTGGAACATTCGCCACAGTTTGATGAGTTTGAAAACAGCTCACGTTCTGTGGTTAGGGTTTCCGGTTACCAAATCATGATCTGACAACTTGCATATTGGTTTGTCATGGGTATACGAATGTATATGCGTAGTACTGTGAAGAATAACTTCTAGTCAGGCCAGCTTTTTTGTTGTGCAACATATTGAAGCAAAAACACCAATCGATACAGAATCAGCCATGCAAGAGAAATTAATCAAACACAAAACAAAAAATAGGCAAGCAAACAAACAAAAACACATTTAGGTATACTTTCCAACGTAAAGTCTGTAATGTAAAAATCTTTTTACGTTATTAACAGGTTATTTACCTTTCAAGATATCTAGGCATATTCTCCCCAGCTTGTCAACGTTGGGATGATATATTTTGGTCATGAAGCGTACTTTCGGAGCTGCCATGGGGTATTCTTCAGGAAGAAAGAGTTCAAGTTTAAATGTCCCTCCCTCAAAGGGGGAGTCCTGAGGTCCAGCGATGACCACGTGGAAGTAGCGAGCGTTCCCTTCATCGGGCTCCGCTTTGATGCCTGGCACGGGCTCTGCCAACAAACGTTGAGTTTCCTAGTCACACACACACACACACACACACACACACACACACACACACACACACACACACACACACAAAAGAAAAAGAAAAAAAAAGGCAAGTTGGAACACAACTTAGTTGTAAGATGCTTCCTGGTGCCCTCAGCACCGGTTGATCTGATGGTGTGCACTGATCTTACAGGAGGGAAAAACCTGCTGATGTCACTCAGACACTGGTGTATCCTAAACCTTACAAATCATGTGGAGAACAAATTTTCTTTAACCTAATTATCTGCTCAAGTGTGACTAAGCAGATATTTTTCCCCAAAGTTCAGACATGACGGTTTTCCCTCCTGTTTCCCACACTGATACAAAAACTGAAAGTGAAAACTTAACTTTTTGTCATGGACCGAGACTTTTTACAAGACATTACAAGTAATTTCAGGAACTACCAAACATGTACAGCCGACATCACCCGACTGACTGACTGCTACGTACATGATTGGGTTACAATAAAATTAAATTAGAGCTCAATGAGAAGAGGATTTCAATCAATAAGTGCGTCTTGCAATTTATTTACTGTAAATTAATTAATTGACACCTTAATTAAATAACTGCTAATATTGCACAGCTCTCTTACACAGAGGCACCAAGGTTGCAAATATGAAAAAACTACCTTATCCCAAAAACGCAAGCGTACGATGCATAAGTAAGATAAGTCCATACTAACAGCGTGAATGAACATGCAGTGTTCAAACGGTCTTGTTCCATTTTTAAATCCAGGTAGTCCAAGTTACGATGGAGATGCGTTCGGCCACACCTGTCGCAAGCCGAAAATATCGTATGTCGAACAACTGTTGAACCACTTAGCTTGGGTATCTCAGCCTAGCTTATGTAACCAAGTTGAAATTATATGTTTATAATTTATTTGTTCCTGTTTGTTCGAAACTTCAACATCGCAAATGTTTTTATTTGATTAGGTAAAATATTTGTTTCTAGAACAAAGTCCCATTTAAGAAAAAAGTGCAATTAGGAAGTGTGTGTGTATTCTGGGTACTGTTGGTTTAAGACTGCTGCCTTTATGTCGTTATCACGCTTCCTAAATGGGGAAGAGGTGAGTGTTTAATGCTGCTTGTGATGAGTGATTGTGTAATCCTGTTGTGTTGTTTCAGTTTGAAAGAATATGTAGTTATCAGTTGAAGTTCAGTTGTTTTAATATTTATTTTGTCGAGTTTCAGGTCATCATCCACGGTGCCACGAGGCCTTTGTGCTCCGTTTTGATATTGGAGTGAGTTAACATTTAAGCGAGATTTAATTTAAAATCACATTCCTGTCAAAAGAAAGAGCTCGTCAGAGAGGTTTGCACCTGATGTAGGCAGCCACACTGCGTGTCTGAGCCCCGTCCAGCCGTGACACCCCGCTACACAAATACTGAGCTCCGGCTACAGACAGCCACCACTGAAGCTGTTCTGTTAACAGGACGGTGAGACCGATACACAAGTTAAATCTGTGATTTGAGGGAGAGATTGAGGCACCGCGCGAGGTGCGTGATCCGGGCATCAAACGCATACTTCCGGGTGTCGGGGGCGTACGTCACACACCGTCACACTGCCAGCGATGCCGCCTGGAAATTTTTAATTTTAGCTAAATATTTTACAATTTTTAGTGGATCACAATAGTCATCGTAACTTCGAAAAATAGTAAGTTGGACCATCGTAACTCGGGCTATATTAGGTATTAGCAATTACTACTGTAATAGTTTGCTGGTCCAAAGCCGCACTACCAAAGCTTCATACAAGAGGCATGGTGACCTCAACTCCAACCTTGCCAAGTGCCTTCAACATCACTAACCAAATCTCATCCACCCCTGTAGCCTTGGCACTCTAAAGAAGTGTATAAGTGATAGCAGCAAAAATCAGACTTCTTGCACTGCTTCCTGAAGAGAAGGCATGTACCTTGTGATAAGGAGCTCCTCAAAATTGTTCCTTCTGTTGCACGGCTTAGGCATGGTGCGATCAATGATTTGATTAAACTGAATACACTAAATAAATGTTCATTTCAGTACTTTAAACTCCTTAAGAAACATTAAAAATGAATTACTTACTCTAGTGCTTTCTAATGTATAACCAGCCAAGTACGTGAGCAAAAGTATGTGGACACTGGAGCATCTCTCTCACACACACACACACAATCAAAATTAGAGAACCTACAATTTCCTACAGGTCAATGAAATGATCCAAACAGGAGTAAAAGTGCAGTGTTTTAACCATATGTCATGAGTTACATAAATTCAGAAGCGCAGTATAAGAAACTTAAATGAGATATTTGAAAAAGGACACTGATCAAAATTAGAGAACAGCGATGACTGGAGCATGAAGAAAGATCACAACTAAATTTTCTGAAGGTTACAAC
>JAQMCW010000036.1:9028411-9050275 GCA_030068335.1 Chrysichthys cranchii | reverse complement strand
AAAATGACGTATGTTTAAAAGTGTAGAAAGTGTTTAAGAGCATAGGACGTGTTTATAAGAGTGTGGAAAAGGTTAATGAGAGAGTGGAAATGGTTTATAAAGCCTTAATATATATTAAGGGGGGGCGGAACATAGCCCCCGTGATAGGCGGGGGTTCACTGTGTTTCTAAATGTTTTTTGTAATACGTCTGACAAAGGAGTGCAGCTTATATTTTATTTTAAACCTGAGGATGGGCCCAAACCTCTGTACTGTAAATATATTAATGCTATTTAAAGATATTTTACTCTGAACACTATACATATTGTCAGCCCCACTACTAATAATATGCAACAGATGAAATGTGTTCTGATCACTTTATTAGGAACATCTGTACAACTGAAAATTCATGCTATTATTATCCAATCAGCCAATCATGTGGTGGCAGTGTAAAGCATAAAATCATGCAGCTACAGGTCAGAAGCTTCACTCAGTGTTCACATCACTCACCAGAACTGCGGGGGAAACAACGTGAGCTCACTGTGATCTCAGTCAGCCAGATGGGCTGGTTTGAGCATTTCCGAATGGGTTGATTTTCCTGGGATTTTCAACACGCAACACTGTAGACAATGAGGCAGGATTCGTCCATTCTTCAACTGTAGAGTTTTGGGGAGCCTGTCAGCTGTAGTCTCCGTTTCCTGTCCTTGAGTAACAGGATTGGAACATAATGTGGTCTTCTGCTGTTGTAGCCCATCTGCCTCAAAGACTGGTCTCTTGTGCATTTCTTTTCAGAAGTTTGTATTTTGTTATGTGTTTTTTGCTCACCATAGTTGTAAAGAGTGGTCATTTCAACGACTGTTTTTGCATGCAGTTTTTTTCATTAATGTTAGCTTAGCTTAAACATTAAACTTGGAGACATGGTAGTTGTGGAAGTTCTAAATTGGTTTCCTTTAATTATGCATTTTTCCACCATGATCATTGTCTTCCTCATTTTGTAATGCATGCTGTGATGTACTGTATATCATAGAAATACTAGTGTATGTTTGTCCTAAAAGGGATCTTGGTCAAGCTAAACGTTCTCCTCATGCCCAGCATGCTCTGGTGATCTGGTAAAAAAGAAAAAAGTGACAAACAATACACAGTCAGTACTGTAAATTAGGATTGGTCGATATAGACTAAATCGTAGATTCTGATATGGATAATTTCATACAGTGAAACAGTATACATCACCATCTATTGTTTTCTCTTAAATTGATGACGCAATCTATACAAAGAAACTGCATGCATTCATAACTGGTCTGTTGCTTACCTTGCACATGACTGGTCAGTGTCTGGGTTGTTCTACCCAAACCATGTCCAGATGACCGAAGTACAGTGGTACCCCGCATAATGAATGCAATCCGTTCATTGTGCGTAATAAAATTTCCCATAGACTTCTATGGGAAATCGTGTAATCCGTTCTAGGTCGCCGCGAAAAATCGAGAAAAGTGAAACTGGAACCACCCAGTGAAGATGATGCTTTTTCTTCATCTGAGACACATCTGGCCGGATACAGCCATTTTTTTTTTTTTTAAACATAAAACTCACGTGCGATGTGCTATCCGGAACGTTCGTTAAGCGGAGTACCACTGTACCTCTCTTTTTAGGTACATGTTCCTCATATTTTAGTTTGGCTGATGCCTGCTGCCGTGTCGGAGTGTTGTCGAGAGTTGCTCCTCAGTGCATGTTTTTGTTTTTGCTGTAGCCCAATGCGAGCACCAATATTAGTGATCTAAATCTAGATAAGCTAAATAGTGAAGCGAAAAGCTGGAAATACAATAAGCAGCTGAAAAGCACCATATCACTGGGGTAAATGCAGAGAGAGTAAATGAACGGTCAGTGGATTTAGTTAAAGGTTGTTTTTTGTTAAGGTTATGTATTAGTTAATGATCGTGTTGCCAGGTCAGTGTTGTTCAGTTACTTGAAAGATGTATCAGTGAGTTCCAGGAGACTTCTCAGCATCTCCTGTATTCTGTAAGATTTCAGACTAAAATACTTTAATCAGCCTTCGTCCTCTGTTAAAGCTGACGAGAAAAGAAAGACTTTAAAAAAAATAAATAAATAAATTTTAATGCATGTGTGCATTTCAGGAGATGCGTTGGAGGAGAGTCTCCAGAGTCACTCTGTCTCTGTTTCCAGTCTGGTGACCCCTACTTCAACTGCTGGCATGGCGTCTGGCGTGGAGCTGACCAGGAAACGCAAGGGCAGCACTGACAAGTAAGTGTGTGTGTGTGTGTGTGTCTGTTTGCGAAGACATAAATCTTCGTTCTGAATTAGTGTTTTATTTATTTTTTTGTTTATTTTTACAGTTATAGCATTATCTGTGTAAAAGTCTCTCATCTGGTCTTTCCTCCATCCTGATTTTTCTGAATGAGTGCAGAATGAAAAGTGTCATAGCTGTTTATTTAGTTTGTGTTGATCACCGAGACACTTTGTTTCCAGGGAAACAAAATCAGTATCAGTGCTGGATGAAGACATGGAGGATGAACAGGAAAGGTACTTACTCTCGCGCTTGCTCTCTCTTGCTCTCTCTTGCTCTCTCTCGACATTCTAAATGTTGATATTTCAGTGCCTTACCATTTTTATAAAAAAACGTTCAATTTTTTTTTATTTTTAGGTCTGAAGGGGATGATCCACATGTAAAAATTAAGTGTTTCAGGTACTGAGAATCAATTCCGCCATTTTTTTTATTTATTTATTTTTTTTACCTACGTTATATAGTGATTTCTACAAAGACTCCTCCTTTTAGAAACAAAATTTCCAGGCTTGTTGAGGTTTAAGCCGATTTAAATGTAGTTTCGAAATATAATGTCATCTAACCTGTTTTACCTTTGATGCCGAAGGAAGCATGCCAGTGTATTAGGTCCAACACCTGTCTACACACGAATTGCATTTTTCAAAAAAGTCAGTTATGTGACCGTTGTGAACAAATCAGACAGTAAAGCATTTCTGGGATGAGGTTAGGTCTGAATGTTGGATTGGGCAAATGGTGTGTAGGTTTTTCACTCGGAGCACTTTGAGTTCCTAGAGACTTCTGACAATTAATATTAAGGTGGAAATTCACCCGTCACTTCAGGATATATTTTCCACCCAAAGACCTTTCCCAGTACATTAAATAATAGGAAATTAGTGCCTTTTAAATATATAAAGTGTAGGATTTTAATGCCTGTGTGTTTGGTTTTTTTTTTGGTTGCCTGTCCATCTAAATTTCTTGTTAGAGCAGTATCTCACCAAAGACGGCCTGATGATTGCAGGAACTTTATACGTTTATTATTGTACCCAGCAGGTAAACTGATTAGAGTTTGGAATTGATCCAAACAGGGTCAAGGTTACAGCATGGTCACCTGAACGTAATACTTTTTTCTTCTAATAGCTTTGTTGATGTTTATAGTATATTTGTGTGTGTTTCTGGCATACAAATTGGTTACAAGAAGGCCTAGAGTTGTTGGTGGTGGAAGCATCGCCATTGACCCCATTGGGGTCAAGTTCTACTTATATGGTCTCTTTTCTGGACTTTAAAAGTTGGTTATGTTGGGTTAGAGTAAGGTGATGAGGTAGATCCCGGGGTGTGGGAAGGAAGACTGAGGATACAGGACTTTTGATGGAGCCTTGTGCTTCTCTTCTTTTTCTTTCTCTTTCTCAGCCCATGCTCGGCCACACTTCTGCTGCCACAGTGGTCAAACTTTTTCTGTTGTCTAGTGACGGTGTGTCTCATCTTTTGTCTCTAATTTATGCATTTCAAACTGATGAATGTGATGAGTTCATAGATAAATAAAAACAGTAAAGCATTTATTTTCATAGCGTCTTATTTACGAATGCATGTCTTGTCTGGTGTTTACAGGACAGGTTCTTGTGATTAGGGTGATTAATTAGGAGATGGGTTTTTCTGGTACACAGTAAGGCTCGTGTCTAAAAATGTCTGATAAAGTCTGAAAGGCAACAGTGCCGACCAAGGTTATCCCCTTGTCTGATTCTGAACTGCGGACCTAGATTCAAATTGACCTTTCTTGGCACGCCTTGTATGTTCGTTCGAGCTAATCCGTTGTGTGTGAATTTCAGAGATTATAAATCACAAAGATTATAACATCAAGTGATCAGAGACTGTTGTGAATACGGAAACTGTTTTTAAACAATGTTCCATTTTTGTTTTTGTTTTTTCCCAGAAAGTGATTCTGTAGGGCTTATTTTATAAGCAGTGTGTCTATTAACCACCAAATTAAAGAAGCTGTGGGACACTCAGGCCAACCAGACTTTTTTTTTTCTTTTTTTTTTTCTTTGTTTATTCCTTGTTTTTTTTGCATTTGTACTTTTATCCCATACATCATAAAACTGATTCTGAAGACGTTTTTGGTCACGTCTTTTTCACACATTTTAAAAATGATGTATTTGTAATTGTGTAACAATACTTTTCCTTATGTATGAACTCAAAACCTTTTTTCCTTCTTTGCTTGTTCAAACCAAGATCTAAAGTAAGAGTTTTTCAATGTCTAAATTGGTGCCGTGCACGTTTGTTCCTTTCGAGCGGTGTGGCTTAAGCTCTTGAATGCCATTTGTTTTGCTTAATATTTTGTGAGAATTCAGTCTGATTATGTCTGAATCAGCTGCAGAAGTCATTCTGATGATACAACCCCTGTCTGTCCATAGGGAACCTCACAGCCAAATTGAGAAAAGGCGGCGGGACAAGATGAATAACCTGATCGACGAGCTGTCGGCCATGATTCCCACGTGTAACCCCATGTCCCGCAAGCTCGACAAACTCACTGTGCTTCGCATGGCTGTGCAACACCTCAAGTCTCTGAAAGGTACATTTCTGCATAAGATTTATGTTTCTCCTTGTGCTTTTATATAGCACCGCCTAACAGCAGTAGATCATTTCCTGACTGTAGCTCTTCTTGTTTCGCCAGGTGCGACCAGCTCCTTTGCTGAAGCCAACTACAAACCTTCATTCCTTCCTGATGATGAACTCAAGCACCTTGTTCTCAGGGTAATCCTGCCTTCTGTACTGCAATGGGACCAGTGTGATTCCTACCTGTTTTAATGCACCACACTTCAAGACACGAAGTGTCAAAATCAGTTTAGAGCAGGCCAAACTACTAGTTCACATCTCCACAAGGTCGAGAGTCTCTCATTTAGAGAGAGCACTCATGTTTAGGAGCCTTTAAGAGCTTTTCTAGTTTCTGGCCACCTTTATTAAACAGATGGAAGGTTTAGTGTTCTGGATGTCTTCTGTAGGCTAGCTGTTCTTTGTATGTTTTTCATTCCACTGATCTTTGTGATTTCCGTGTTGCCTAGGCTGCGGATGGATTCCTGTTTGTGGTTGGTTGTGACCGAGGGAAGATAGTATTTGTTTCAGAGTCTGTTTCAAAGATTCTGAACTACACTCGGGTGAGTTATTTATTTTTTTATTTATTATTATATCGTTATGGGGTTTTAGCTGGTCAACAGATTTGGCAACAAGGCCTTGTGCTGTTTATCGGTCAAAGGACATGATTACACGTTTATGGTACATTGTACTGTTTTGCTTCCTAGCCAGAGCTGATTGGTCAGAGTTTGTTTGACTATGTTCATCCAAAGGACATAGGAAAAGTAAAGGAGCAGCTCTCAGCCTCTGAGCTCTACCCACGGGAACGCCTTATAGACGCCAAAAGTAAACACTTTAAAGTGATTAGCAATCTTTCTTTGAGGACATTGTGTACAATTCCTAGTGCATCATTTAATGTGTCTGTTAAATGTAACGTTGGTGTATGTGATTTCCGTTGGTGTGTGTTTGAAGCGGGACTCCAGGTGCAAGCTGACCTGCCTGTAGGAGCCACTCGACTGTGTTCAGGAGCTCGCCGCTCCTTTTTCTGCCGAATGAAGTGCAGCAAAGTTGCGGTTAAAGAAGAAAAGGACTTTCAGGCCAGCTCATCAAAAAAGAAAGGTTAGCAACACAAACCAGTGTCTCTCACTTATTCGGTTATCCCAGACCTCTTAAAATGTTAGGGCAGTTTTCACGCAATTTAAAAAAAAAAAAAAAAAAAAAAGGCCAAAGCTGGAAAAAGCACCGGCACAGCGGTAAACAATCTACGAGGTGTCTCCCGACTCCTCTCTGATGGTTTTGAGATCACCAACGTAAAGGGCCTAGGCACAGGTTTTTCAAGGATCTTTGCTCACTCACATTAAGTGTCTGCTCTCAGCATTGCCGTCACCCGTTCTCTGTCTGCTTGCTGCATGTAGATGTTTATTTGGATTTGGTTATAGCAAATTGAAAGTCCTCATCTGATGCAGTGTTGCAGCCATTTGTGGTCATTTGAGCTTTGCTGAACTGATGCTGCACCACAAGCATTAAAAAATTGCAAAATTTGGATATATTGCAGTCTACAATCATCTAGCCAGTAAACAGTGAACATTTAAAATGAACTAGGCAACTGTTTCCAGTAATATAAGCTAGCAAGCAAAATTTGTTAAAAGTGCCTAAGGACTCATACAAGAGCAAGTAGTAACTGTGATAAAAGTAGAAACTCTGCATGTGTACTGTTGACACTGTAAAAAGATTACACTTCTCTACCACCATCCTGTCACTTGACTTTCAGTCTAAGTACTTTTTTGAAAATACAAAGATTGGTATGCGGGTTTTCTGTGGATAATTAAAGTCTGTGTCATCTCTGACACCTTTCATGTTGGAAAATCTCCTTTCACGTTTAAAAATATACAAATAAATACATCAGATCATCTTCTTGCAGTAGTGCGAACACAGAATGTAAAATATAATAATAATAATGTGCTAGTGATAGTCACACATGAAACACACCACAGCATAACGTGACACATGGTGAAATTCTTTCTCTGCATTTGACCCATTCACGAAGTGAAGCAGGGGGCAGCCGAACAGCACAGCGCCCGGGGAGCAGTGCTTGGGGACGGTACCTTGCTCAGGGTACCTCAGTGTACCTTGTCAGCCCTGAGCCTTGAACCCGCAACCTTCCGACTGAAGGGCCAGTGCCCTGACCACTAGGCTACCACTGCCCAGTGGGAGAGAAAACATGGGAGAGAAAACAGAATGGAGAGGCCACAAATGGAGGGAGAGGAAGCAATACAGTAAGGCTGTATTCACCAGTTGAGAGGATGATAAAACACTAAGAGGAAGCCTGCATGTAGTTCACGTACCTGTTTGCTCACGTTTAGATTGCAGATGGAGAGTCAGGGTTTGTAAGTTTGAGGGGAAAAAATACCCGTATGGTGGGCTTTTTTTTTTCTCCCCTCTCTCTTTTGGGGAAGAAATGCTTGCGTCGTTTTAATCGACCGTATCAGCCAACATTTTATGTTTCTAATGGAAAAAGGTGTTGTACTGCACAGATATGCCTGTGCCTTTTTGCATTCAGATGTAGAAGTATTTCTATTTCCTCCTTGTTTGCACGTCAAGCGTCTTATTGACATCTGATCCCTTGTAAGGGTAAAATGCTAGAATTGCCCTTAGCCTCATGGTTCTTGAATCAGAAATGAAATAAAACATGTTCAGAATTCCCACTCTTAGCTTTAGTTTTGTGCGTCGTTGCAGTGATCTTTGTGAGGTTTAATAAGCCCAAAAAAATGATTAAAGTGTTTAAATGTGTTTTGTATCTGTTAACTCAGCACTAGTGCACACGCTGGTTTTATGATTATTAACAGTATAGATAAGGTTGGAGTGTGTATAAAGTTCATGTGCAATGCGTTATCAAAATATAAACTCAGTATAGCATGGTGTCTTCTTACAACTTCACATTATTTAAAAAAAAAAAAAAAAAGCATGACATCAAGGCATAGAGTACCTGGGGTAATATTTTGGTGATGTTATCTAGACAGATTTTACAGAATGCCAATGAGATTTATTTCAATTTGCTTATCACAGCATGCTGTCATACCAGTAAATTACTACACCTCGAGGCACAGAATTCACACTGAATTTATGTTCGACATGAAAGTAGTTTGATATAGCTGATGGAGTTTTTAATAGTTGGAGTTCAGCTATAATTGGCTGAATGAACTGTCACAAAATATTTACTGCAAAACGGAACATGAAACAAGTCCCACTTTACATCGGTGCATTCAAAAAATAAATAAATAAAACTCTATTGAACACTGGTTTAAAAAAAACTGACACAGAAGTTCCTTTATTCGGACATGTCCATTGGGTGTACGTGATTTTTTTTAAAAATTTTTTTAATTTTTTTTTTTTAGTTGAATAATATTAACACAATTTGTTTTCGTACGTTCAGTATGATTTATATGAATTTGTATTTTCACATAATTTCGGTAGATAGAAGGAAATAAAATCCCAAACCGTGCTTTCATCTGTATAAGTTGGCATCCTGCAGGAGCCACGTTACTGCTGAGCTATTCTACCACATGAGAACATCACGCTACCATGAGGCTAACGTTATGATTCCCGTTAGTACCAACTTCCTAGCAAAATTTCATAACGTAATTAGCGCTTATTAAAATTGAGTGAATTGATCACGCTAAATAATTCAACCTAGAAAATAGAACCTTGTTTGTTTTAAATTAAGTTTAGTATAAGCAATGAAGTCACTTGACGTAAACTGTGTAAAGTCTGACGACCACATATTCCCTTTTTCAGTATGCTATAGCTAGATAGATAAGCCGTAACTTTAAATACTTTAAAGACTAAATATTTTTGTGATTATCTGCAAGTTTTGCATCAGTTACAGTTGTGGTGGCCTGGTCCAAATTTTTCCCCTCTGTGTTTCCCTGTGCTGTTTCAGAATCGCAGCGTTATTGCTCGGTGCACTGCACTGGCTATATGCGCACTTGGCCCACCAGTCAGCTCGGAGCAGAGGGTGAGGCCGAGGCCGATAAGGAGAGCTCACACTTCAGCTGCCTTGTAGCCGTGGGCCGGGTACACCCTCATACCATCCCCCAGGCCAACGGAGAGGTCAAGGTCAAGCCCACAGAGTTCATCACTCGCTGTGCCATGGATGGCAAATTCACATTTGTGGATCAACGGTATATAATTCTAAGTATATAGTGATTTTATTTATTTATTTATTTATTTATTTATTTTAGTTGCCCCCTGCATACTCGCATGCCTGCATCCTTTTTGTTCTATACAGTGGAAATAAAAAGTCTACACACCCCTGTTACATTAGAAGGTTTTTGTGATGGAAAAATGAAACCAAGATAAATCATGTCTGTTCTTTTTCCACCTTTAATTGTGATATAGTAACCAATAAAATTAAAATTAATGTGAAAAGCAGATTTAAAAATTGTTTTCAGGGGAAAAATTACTGCTGAAGTCCTGGTCTGCAAAGAGCTTATAAAGCACATACAGGATCTTGTTTATCACGAGAGGGATACCAGAGTGGAACACTGAAGGCCATCAGAAATAGGTTGAGAAAATGGGGAACTGTAGTGAATATATAACCAATATAGACATGAAGAAAACTTATCAGGGAGGCGGCCAAGAGACCCTACAGCAACAGGACAGAGCTGCAGGAATATGCAAGCATTTTTTCATAAATAAATATCCAAGCCCATTTAAGTCACCTCAGACCATTTGGCAAGATGTGTTAAGGTCTTAAGACCAAGGCACAGTGTTTTGGTCTTAAGTGTAAAAGATGCCTTTGGTGTGAAACATGACTGCTTGTTTTGTCATGACCTCACTCAAAGATCACCGTACCCACAGTGAAGCATGGGGGCAGTAGCATCGTGCTGTACTTCTCTTCAATGAGGACTCTGACTCTGGTGTCTAGTAGGTTAACGTGGATTGTCGAGGATGGCTCCAAGCTTTAACACAAAGCTTGCAGGTATCTGTTGGATAGATAAAGATACCCTTTCAGAATGAAAATGACCAAAAGCACAATTTCAAGTGAACAAATGAATGACTTCAAAAGAAGATCAACATTTTGGAATGGCCAATTCAGAGTCCAGATCTAAAACCTATCTTTAAAAAAAAAAAAATGTATTCATCTATTAGGCTCGGTCCAGGAGATCTCCTTGCAATTTAATAGATTTGGGAGCATTTTTTAAAGTAAGAGTGGAATAAAATACCAAATCTAGATGGACTAGGTAGACTCTTGCCTAAAAAGGCTGAGTGCTGTATTACAAGCAAAAGGGGCTTTAAGAAAGTATTAATGAGGGGTGTGCACACGTATGCACCCTGTTTATTATAACTTTTTTTTTTCTCCTCTAAACTTTCAGTTTTTATTCACTTGAATTTTCTTGGTTGGAAAATGATTTATGATTTTATTTTGGTTTCATTTTTTACAGTTCCAGAAACCTTTAAAAAAAAATAATACTGGGATGTGTGGACTTAATAGTCACTGTACATTTCCTGAAATTATTGAGATTTTTTTGGCAAACGGCCCAAACTGCCTGTGTTATTGACGCTCATTTGTTTGCAATGTTTGCAGAGCCACCACCATACTCGGATATCTACCACAGGAGCTGCTAGGCACGTCCTGCTATGAATACTTTCATCAAGACGATTTGCCGCACTTGGCAGACAGACACCGAAAAGGTGACACATCACTGCAGCACTGTGGAGACTCAAAAAACCAGTCTCTAATTAATTTAATATTCTGTACGTAATGCTAACTGGCCGAGCTGGCTTCTGGCTATTGTGAAATTCCAGTCTATAATTTCTTCTGTGCATGTTGTCACACACCTGAATTCCCAGAGCTTCAAACTCTGGGTTCTTGTCCCCTGTCAGAAGTTCAATAGTATTACTCATATCATTGTTTCCCTTCTCTTTCATTTTAGTGTTGAGAAGTAAAGAGAAGATCGAGACAAACTGCTACAAGTTCAAAACGAAATATGGCTCCTTTGTCACCTTGCAGAGTCAGTGGTTTAGTTTTATAAATCCCTGGACCAAAGAAGTTGAGTATATAGTGTCAACAAATACGGTCATATCGTGAGTACGACCTCCCTAACCCCTCCTTATTTGTGAAGATTATTTAAACATTTACAAGCAAATGTCGTGTAGAGATGAAGGTGCATGATGGAAAACTTTTGAAGCGATACCCTTGTGTTGCCTGACACAGTGATCGGAGCAGTCCCAGTGGATCAGGAGACAAGTCGGAGCAGCCTGTAGATGCCAAACCTTCGGAAGGTGAGAAGGCCTTCATTGTTTGCTGTCCTTATTGTTGTTGGTGGGTTTTTTTTTTTTTTTGGAAACTCTGGTATTGTTTTGTACAATTCTGTACCTTCAAAGACCTGTTTTAATTGTGTATCATGGCGTATATAAGCATTAATAGTCAAGATTACGCTGGTTGTGTTGATTGATATATAGGAGCTCTGAAGTGGAACTGAACATTGCATACAGTTCCTACAGACGTTAGCTCTGACCAAGGGTCACCTCCTACACAATACGGTGATACAATTTTGATTCGTAATAAAAAATCAAAATCGTAATCAGAAAAATCATTCTTTCATGATGCCACTCAGTCATGCTACCTTAAAATATAATTAGATTTTTGTAACCTGTGATATAACCTTGTGAACAGCTTTGTTTAGAATCTGGGGTAAGCTTACCATTAATCTGCAACTGATTATGACATAAAGAAGGTCCTGAAAGAAAGAAGCGTCTGCATTCGCACGTGCTGGCCGACTGGGGGCTTTCTGTGTGGAGTTTGTGTCTTCTACCCGTGCCTGCGTGGGTTTCCTCCTTCAGCCCAAAGACATGCAGATTAGGTCAACTGGCCATGCTACATTGCCCATAAGTGTGAATGTGAACATGAATTGTTGGTCATTTCTGTGTTGGCCCTGCAATAGATCGCTGCTGCCCACGGTGTACCCCGCCTCTCACCCAAAGTCAGCTGGCATTGGCTTCAGCTTCCTCACGACCCTTAACAGATACGCAGTATAGATAATGGATGTATGGAGGGATGGACTTGGGGGCAAATCATAATCATCATCAGTTGAAAAATTTAAACTTTTCATGCACCAGTTGCAAGTCATTTTTTTGATGATGATTAATTTAGAATGAATTGTAATCGATAATAATCTACTTGTATTTGTTGCCTTGAGTCGCCGCCTTTCAGATCATCCAGTCGTTACACTCCTTGCTCTGACTATTCGATCTGATTGGTTCAAATACCCATTAGATCTTATCTCTGACAACAGCATGTTTTTTGTTTTTAACCAGATCTGTATAATTCTTACTAAGTAACAGCAATGAGCACATTACTCCAAGCTGTTTCAAATAATTAACAATAATTTAACAAATACAAACACGTTAAAGATATCATAAGACATGCATTATATTATGCACTTTATTGTCATGGTATTATGGTGGTTCTTCTTATTTCCCCCCTTCTTATGATTAAAACAATGGCTTGAATTGTAACCGTGAGCACTGAAGTATGTGATGACCTTGAATTAATGTTTTGTAGCGAATGCCTAGATCCAGGATCTAGACCCTTCTGTGGTGTTCTTTTTCTACATTTAATCATTCTTGCCGCTAGATGGCAGACCAACACACTACAAGTTCATCTGTGTGTTGGAGAGATTTCCCTCTGAGGGCCGAGCGCAAAGATTGGACTGTAAAATTCTTTTTTCCCCACAGAAGGTTAGAACCACATCTATATGTTTAATTTGTAAGTGAAGTGATGCGTTGATGTGTTCAAACAATATCCTCTCAATTGGATGTTCTCTCCCAAATATGATTGCTCTTATGCTGAGGCTTAAAAACAAAACCCTATAGACTACCTGCTATTTTAGAGACTCGGCAAAATGTTTTTTATTCACCAAATAAAAATACTTTGTTATAACATGATGAATTTTTATTTTTTTTGTTGTTGTTGCAAGAAATGACCAGTATTAAGCATGGGTATTTGAAAGGGTCTTTGTTGCTTAATTTGTGAACCATTATTTAAAAAAAAAAGAATTATTGAGGACATTTTTGATCATAAAGTGACGCTAAATCATGGCTGCATCATGGTCGCAGTAGTTCACCAGAACATCCTTCCTTCTGTGCCCTATTCTCATAAAAGGTCAAATTCTGTTATGTTTTTGTCAACGCTTTTTTGTATTGTATTTTCCTTATCAGAAGAGGCGAAGAAATCCCTCCCCATTATCCCAGGCATCTCCAATGCTTCAGGAACCATGATATACGCTGGAAGTATTGGAACACAAATAGCTAATGAGCTACTGGATTTTAATAGGTAAGACTTCTACTGAAAATTCGCACATGTCTTTGGAACAGAAGTTATTGGAAGTGCTTTAATATTGGATGTACGCTTTCAATCTTAATAGGGTGAACTCGTCCCCATCCAGTGGCAACGTCAGCCCTTTCAGTCTGCTACAGGACAAATCTCCACTGGTTCTCGCTCAAGCCAGCAGCAATGTGAGTCACTTTGACAGGCTGTGTATGAAGGTGTGTAAAATAGGTTTTGTTGACTCCTTTTTTTTGTATGTTTGTTTTGGGTTTTTTTTTTTTCCTTTTTTTTTTGTATGTTGTCTAGGTGCCAAACGGAGAAGTGACAGAAACGCACGTGCCCAGCAAGTCAAGCTCGGAGGATGACTCGCAAAGCGCACCCTTTACCGGAAGTGAAAACGTCATGGGTACCTGCTATACCTCTTTATCGCTTCAGAGCAGAATTGTCTGAATGCAATCTTGAAACGCCGGTGAATAGCACAGATCGGTCAAAAAAAAAAAATTACTCAAACACTGACTGAATCTGATCGTTTGGGAATAAATAGGATCAGGTGTGTTCTGAAACGTAATATTCCTGTTCCCGAGATCCTCCAGAATTAAATGGTTACTGAAAGTGAGGGATAAAAAAATAAAAGCTAGCAATAAAACTGCCACAAAGTTCTAATGATATGTTTTCATGAGCAAACTAAGAATTTGCTTATGTTACCATGTATCTCGTCAAAAGAGTTCATGTAGAGGTTTCACTAGAATGGGGTTAATTCAACAGGGTTTGTTTTTTTTTGTTTTTTTTGTCTTTTTTGCCCGTCACTACAGAATGAGTCCAGTGTTGCAAAAGATCATCCTGATATAGTGATTTGAAATGAGTGTGCATCAGAAAAATGACCCACGTGTAATTTTTTTTGTAATTTTGCTGTAAATACATTTCTTAATATTCCATCTATAATGTACGTCACCAAAATATTTTCCTGTGAAAGAGCCTGTAAATATGACTACCTGGTTGCTTTGCATTAATTGCAATTTACACATTCAGTTTAAAGTTTACAGCTGATTTTCTCCTAATCTGATTTTCTATTATGATGATTTTTTTTTTTTTAAGCATTTTCGTTCATTTCTCTGTGTTGCCTGTCCCAAATTTACCAAAGCAACCCTCATTTTAATGACCAACTGTAGATTTAGAATATCAAATGAAACACCTTTTCATTTTTTGACCAACTGGATTCTTTTTGTGTGAACTCACCCCATTGTGAAGAATTTTGCAAACCGTATTGACCCCCACCTCACCGTCGCTAGTTCAGTATCATGGGCTATTTGGTGTATATACATGGTATAATCCCAGTTAATTCAGTTTCACTTCATAGTTATAATACTACAAGATGTGGAAATGTTCAAGGAGTGAATACTTGCAAAGCCCACTAAGCACTCTCCACTTAGATCATAACAGATATATTATTGCATTCTTCTTTCCCTGCTACAGAGGGACCGTCTCAGTTGGACTTGGAAGGGGTCCCGGGGCTAGGAAGTCTAAGCAGTGATGAGGCCGCCATGGCGGTCATAATGAGCCTGCTGGAAACCGACGCCAACCTGGGAGAGGGCATGAACTTTGATGAGATGCGCTGGTCTCTTTAACTTCACAGCTCCAGTATCTTTCCTTTCATGATTTTATTTTTGAAAAGACCTTTTTATTCCTTGGTGGAATTTTTTTTTAATTTTTTTTTTTATTATTATTATAAACAAATCCTCTATCATTGGGCCCAAGATCGCATCCACATCATGTCTTCTAACAGTTTTTAATTGGCTAGGTTTTTTTTTTTTTTTTTAAATTACTGCATGAGTCCTCTAGTGATCCCTGCGTGAAAAACAAAGATATACGCAGAGCCGTAAAAGACACCTGCAGCGTCTCTTGGGTTATACTGTGTTCCTTTGTTCCTGGTGTACATCTTCCAGAAGAATGAAAAGCAAAAGAGTCTGTGTGTAAAGAAACTGCGCAACCATAAGCAATGACCAGATTTTTATTGGTCTTGAGGACAATAACTGACTGTGTGTTTTCCTGTGCTGAGAGAAGCACGTCTCCGTCAAGCCATAAAACCTGTCCCCATGTGTAATATTCAGCGTTTAATTAACTAAACTTGATGGTTTTAGGAGAAAAACAAAAAACGGTGTCTGTTTTACAGGATTCCTGCATCCTTTCAGGAAGGAGACCTGATCATCAGTGTTGTCTTTGCCAGCGGTGATCTTTTGAACCCAAGCGTCATGGTGAGGTGGCAGGCTTGTGGTCGTTGGTCAAACAGAATGCTCTGAGGGATCCGAATCGCACAGAAGCCCTGAAATACAAGACGTAAAAACAGTATTCAAATGCTATGTCATTATTTAGACATATCCCATTATTTTGACTTTCAGCGTATTATTTCCTTATTTCGATGTCATGTTTAACACCCCACAATCTATGAACAGTATTAATTTATTGAATATCGTACAACAGACATTCCAAGAGTCCTGATCTTTAGTATAACAGCACAGCACTGGTATATTTCACAGTTTGTGCCACTCTGCTTGTCTTGTATTCACTACCTAATATTTCCTGTGGTTGAGTCACAGTTGTGCTGATATTCAGTACAACAGTACGTGTGCTCATGAGATATTGCTCAATTATTTCATCAGAGTAAATAATAATTGATAATTGAAGATATTGTGTTTATATTTAACCTGAATGCCTCTGCAATTTGTTCTTTTGACATAATCTAATAATTTTGTCTTAATTGCTCATTACTTTTAACTTGTTTTGGACCTAATTATGCATTACTTTTACATCACACACTTCCCACAGTCTGTTAATACGATTTGTTTATTGAATATTAACATGTAATACTTTTATCTTGCGCTGTTAGTAAGCCAAACATTGCTACAGTGGAATTCAGTTGACACATGCACGTCTAATAATTTGATAATTTGGGTAAATTTGTTCAGGCGTGGTAAAGAAAATTCAACTACTCAAGTCATCCGCTATGACCTTAAAAAGCGTTGGGAGTCAAAATAATACGATATGTTGTCGTCTCGAGTTATTGTCCTGTTGATTTGAAATAACAAGGCATTTGTTTACAATAATGATATCGCAAGCTAACGTTTACCTTTTCCTAAGCTTGTGGTTCAGGGCTTCTGAGGCACTGGATATGAGGCTTGAACCCTATTTTTGGTCTCAAAATGATTGTATGTACAAACGAGCGCGTCATTTGACCTTGATTCAACCGTAGTCCATATCTGCACAGTGCAGTGATGCTGGGATCACGTTAAAGCTAGCTGATTGGACGGATGAGGCCGATATATTACAGCACCCTTTTTCAGGAAGCAGCCTCTGATGAGCTTTGTCACCATAAATCAGTGAAAAGATGGAAAAAGATATCCAGAAGAACCACTCAGGGAGCAACTGGCTGGGAAGTCAAGTTTTTCACCCATCTTGTACAATTTTTGCCTATTATTCCTGGTGTATTATGTTTGCGCTGGTACAGCAGGTTGGTGTGTAGATTTTCGTTATGAATCATAGGTTTGCTAACTGTTGCTTTTTGTTGTGAAAATCACTCGCAGGAATCTTTTATTGCAGAGAAAGCTGTTTGTAGGTTGAAGGCATATAGGGGCACATTATAAACCTTAAGAGGCACAGGTTCTTCACTCTCCGAGCTTTCTGATATTGCTCCCTTTCGGACACAATGATTGTGGGGTGGGTTTTTTTTTTGTTTGTTTGTTTTTTGTTTTTGAAAAGACACTTTTTAATGTGAAATTTGTACAGATTAAGCTATACCGTATGTGAGAAGCTAATTATTTGAATTAGCCAAATTGTTGGCAGTCGAGAGCGTCAGGTTTGGTTTTAATAGAAACATTTTAGGAAAAATCTTCTTTTCAAGTATTATTAATACTTAATAACTAAAGAGACAAAAAAATCGTAAGAGCCTAATGGCTTTACTAAAAGCATTTATTTGATTCTGTGTACTGACATACCAAAGTCGTTTAATCTGACAGGATAACACAGGTTTTTGACTGCGGTGTATCATTTAATACACCAAAGCCATTTCGCCGTAACTGCTTTTATCAGTATTCGTTTCAAACACATTGTACAAAGTATCCTCATTCATATTGAACATCAGATACACCACCCAGACTAGTACTTGAAGTCTCTGTTTCATTTCTACTGTATGGTTACATGTCCTACTGAGTTGTCCATCAGAACAGATAGGACTCCTTTCCCCCATGCCTGACTTGTTAACACATGGACTGAGGATGAATATCAAGGAACAACTTTGCTTTAAACCTGTGATATTTAGTGGAGCATGGAGGCTTGCTGTGGTTTGGTCAGTCGGGGCCTTAAGCACAGGACAGCTGTTCTCTCGATCCACACGAACAAGTAGTGAGCTGTGACAGATGTGCCATACATGAACGGCAAAAAAATAATTAGTCTTCTGAGTTGCTGTTTTTTCTTATAATCTATGTACTGTGTGCATTCACCCCCTAGTGTAGGGTCACTGTTTCTGGTGTGAGTATGTGCTGTAGGCACTGGCACTAAGCAAAAAAAATTAAAAGAGGGCAAGAGAGAGTACTGTACTTGGTTTAGAACCACAGCCATTACACCTGCTAGTCCAGTCCTAGTTTCAGTTATAGTGTAATAGCCCGCATAGAAATATTCTAGATATGTTGTTGGTCTTCTAGTGATATTCATGCATGCTGGCCTTTTCGTGCACCTGTTCATTTTGCTTACTTTTTTTTTTCTTTTTCTTTTCTAACTGCATTTCTGTTGGTATTGGATAAAGGTAATGTTTTGCCTTATGTAATGGACTCGACCGTTTGTCATTCTGATGTTTTCCCCTCACTTATATCTCAGAGAGTGGTGATTAGTTCACTGAAGACTGTTCCACTGGGGACACTCGTTGTTCCTGCACTTCCTCCTTCCATGAACTGCTTGCGAGGGGAATGTGGTTGGACATGGGATTACACATCACTTTGTACGAGCCTCCGAAAAAAAGAAGAGGCTGTTGGAAAAGAAGAGGATTTCATCCAGGCCTCATTCAATACATTGTCTACATCTTCCTGTGTTTTCTAAGACTTGAGTGTTTGATGCCATGGCTGCTGCTGTGAACAGGCCTCTGGTTCAAGACCGAAGCTGTCTCTAGCTAGGCTATCCTGTACAAAATGACTCGTAAATAAATATTAGTTTACATTTGAATCATTTCATGTGGTATGATGTTATTTAAAAATGTGCCTTTGATATGCATGTGCTTTTCCCTGGTGGACCCAGAGCCTAATCCTGGTAACACACATCCTGTCAGCCTATTACAGGGCACCTTGCATACACACATTCAGACACCTGTTTACACCTAGGGGCGATAGGTGCGTAGTCAGTCCTTATACCGGTGTGGATTTGGACGTAGGAAAGAAACTGCAGATTGCAGAGGAACTCGACACTGCTATGAGGAGAACATGTAATACGCCACCTGGAAACTAAGCTGTGTTTGTTTTAACCATGATTGAACCAGGGATCCTGGAGCTGTGAGGCAACACTAACCACTGCATCACTCTGCACTGCAAAGCATATTTCTTTCTTTCTTTCTTACATTCTTACATTTTTAAAAAAAAAAAAAAGAAAAATAATTTCATTACATTTTCAGGTGAAAACATTTGGGAAAATCTGTGTACAATTTAGTACAACCTGGTGTGGGTTGGATGTTGTGAGGACAGTGCTGGCTGATAAAATCACATCCTAGAACATCTTAATGTACATTTTACTTTCATGTATATTTCCTCCCACCCATTCTGAATACTGGCATTTTCCACAGCATATGGCCATTTAATAATTATTTACATATTATACAGTTATGGATATAAATAGGTGTTTTATTCATTTTTTTTTGTTTTGTTTTTTTTTGTTCATATGAAAGCTTGCCAGAAAGGATCACATGTTAATATCCAGTTCATGGACGCCTTACCATCGCACCCATTTGTGGGTTTTCCCCAAACTTCTGGCACAAAGCCTGTATCGAATGGTTTTGTATGCTGTCGAATTACAGTTTCCCTTCACTGGAACTAAGAGACCCACACATGTCCAATAATAACAATCCCTCTGTATGCAAAGTGAGCTCCAGGAAGATGTGGTTTGAGTAGAAAACTTTCATGGCCTGCACTTTAAAGTTCTGAACCCAACCCCACTGAACACTTTTGAGATGAGTTGGAATGCTGATTGCACCCCGGGCCTCCTCGCCCCGACATTAACGCCTGACCTTAGTAATGCTCTTGTGTCTGGATGGACAAAAAAGTGTGGAAAATCTGGAAAGAATAACAGCAAAAGGCAGGAATACATCAGGAATGTGATGTTCAAAAAGCACATATGGTGTGGTGGACATCTGACCTCCAGCTGTAGGCTACGTAGTGATTTATCATTTCCTCCAGTCAAACGTGAAGCTTGCGGAACAAAACAAGGCAACATTCATTAAGTTTTATTACAATTTCAGAGATTCGTTCAGCATTTACTCATCATTAGTTGCTTGGTTCATGTTTTGGGACGTAGAAGCAACTTAAACTAATTAGGAACCTGAAATTGTGGGGAAAAAAAATAAAATAATATAGCTCTAGATCAGTGTAGGGTACAGTACATGTGATGTATCAGGTACATTTTATTATTCACTGCTTGCAGGATCATTAATGCTGATGTAGACATTTAGGTACAGATGTAGATCTTTAGTTAAGTGTCACTACCATAGCACCACCTCATCCTTGAATATAACTGCTTTCAAGGTAATTACATTTGAGGCCCCTCAGCCTGCTTGTGCCCCCTGCTAAGAGATTAAGTGTACCTAATTTCATGACTGAAGGAGGATACCTGTAAGAGTGATTAAGCTTGAGAGAGGTAAGCTGGGCTTTGGCATATAAACGTACTTGTGCCTGAGATAGCGGACAGTGGAGCAACATTAAGCATGGGACAGTCTGCGAATTTACCCTGCAGAAGCGGCGGCACCTACGTCACAGAACTTTATGAATGGCTCAGGTAAGCCCGAGGTTTTATACACACATTATTTTATGTTTGCACAAAAGTGTGCGTACCGTATATCTTCCAATAGTAGCCCCGGCGTTTATTCAAAAAATTATTTGGACGGCCCGGTGTTTAAAAGAGACCGGCGGTTGTTGGAGACCGGCTCTTATTCCCTTCTCAGATGGGATGGTGATGGGTAAACGGAGTTCATTTGGCAGTAAAATACGGTATGGTACCGTATTTACGGCCACAAAATGTAGGCAACAACAGCGGATGAACATTTCAGGCACGAAAAGAGTAGTAGCGTACGGGAAAGGTGGTGGGTCATTGGAGATCGGCGTTTACTACAGACCGGCGCTTAAAGAAGACCGGCGTCTATTTGTCGTGACATGTTTTTAACCCAGCGTTTATTGGAAACGGGCATCAATAAGAGACAGGCCACTACTAGAAGATATATGGTAATAATAATTGGTGAAGTTGTAGCTTTAGGGTCGGGTTTTAAAGCTGCACTCTAGTCTTACCTCTTAACTTTCCTCTGTTAACTATTTTAACTACATTAACATTTGGATGCTAAAACTGTGCCATTAGGAAGGAAGTTTGAAGTGAATAGTCTGAGCACTGTAAAGTACAAGCATGAAAGTGCAGCCTCATATTTGTATATATTCTCCTGAGACCCAAACTCTAATGCTGTGTGCCTTGTCCTTTCTCCTCACATTTCTGTTTTTTAGTAACTGGTAACTATTGATTTTGATCATTGTCTCCAAACAGGAAGAAGTTTGGCAAAAGAGTAACACCCAGTGGTCCTCATATGAGGATCTTACAAGGAAATCACACAGTGTAGTTGGGGGGAAATGTAATGTGCTCATATGAGGACAGTGGAGTCTCAGGAGGATCTATGTATATAAATATATATATATATATAAGTAGTCCTCAAGTTACGATGGAGATGCGTTCCACCACACCCATCGCAAGTCGAACTACTGTGTTGAACCACTTAGCCTAGCTTAGGTATCTCAGCCTAGCCTAGCGTAGCCTACCCAGGAGTCTTTTCCTGTAGGAGACCACACACACTCACTGAAAACTTCATTTGGATCACATTTCTGTCAAAAGAGAGAGTTTGTCAGAGAGATCCACACCTGGTGGAGGCAGCAGCACCGCGTCTCTGAGCTCCGTCCAGCCGCAACACCCCGCTACACAAATAGCTCTGGCTACAGACAGCCGCCGCTGAAGCTGTTCCATTAATAATCACAAAAAAAATGCGGCAATGCACTGTACAGTACACTGATACACAAGGTAACTCCGTGTGTTGCGGGAGAGAGTGAGGCATCACGCGAGGTGAGTGATCCGGGCATCGTCCACGCACTTGCCGCCGTGTCATCTGAACGTCCGCGTATGTCATACGCTGTTACGCTGGCCTGCCTGCGATACCTGCCTGTGAATTTTAAATATTTGCTAAATATTTATTATGGTTGATCTGTGCTAAAGTAATAGATGTGCATGACGCCTAGGGAGAACAGTGCCACAATCGTCATTGTAACTTCGAAAAATCATAAGTCGGGCCATCATAACTCGGGGAGCACCTGTATGTGTGTGTGTGTGTGTGTGTGTGTGTGTATATATATATATTATATATATATATATATATATATATATATATACTGAACAAAAATATAAACGCAACACTTTCGGTTTTGCTCCCATTTTGCA
>JAQMCW010000036.1:9007270-9021920 GCA_030068335.1 Chrysichthys cranchii | reverse complement strand
TATATATATATACTGTATGTGTGTGTATGTGTATATATATATGTGTATATATATATATATTTTTTTTATATAAAATGTCATTAGGCGATGCAGTTCTGCTTTCTCTCTCTCGGTGGTCTTGCTTCATGTCTGTGTTTTTGCAGAGTATAATTTTATAGTTTTATTTTTAATGTTACAGTGTGCTTGTGGGCTGAAATATATCCTATTCCTCTCTCCCTCTGGCTGGAAACATGATAACATGCTTATTTATTGTGTTTTAAATAACCGTGCTCTATGAAGTGTTCGCAACTGATATTGGAACATAATAGGCAATTTTAAGAAGGATAGTTTGCCCAGTTATGAGTCTAGTTATGAGTGCTGCTTTTGTGCACTTATACTGTGTGAAGTTTTAAATCCTTTAAATAAAGTATCTTAGTGAAAAACCACATGGCCCAAACACTGTTGTTTCCCACATTTATAGAACAAACAGTCATAGATGGAGGAAAACAGCCTTGCGTCAGACTGGCCAGCAGTTGATATTTGGCTTACTTCAGAGTCCCATCACAGGAAACTGTGCCGGCGCTAGAAACCGGAAATCGCAACAGCTTATGTTTCACTCCATAAAATGTGGCGCCGGGTCCAAACCAAAATAACACCGCGAGTTATAATTAAAAACTACATGTGTGAGGGCTGATCACATGACGCATTACCGTGCGCGCTGATAAATCTTGCTCCATGCTTGTTTTCTTAAATGCAGTGGTACAGGCAGATCTGACTTCATGCAGATGTTGTGATATTTGATATTTGATTATATAGTAGCTTGTATTTAGGGCTGTTCTGAGAGTTTGAGATTTGTTGCGCTCCTCTTGTCTCTGTGACACGTTTTAACTCTGCCTTGTTACAACATATGGAACTTGGCTGCCATAAAATACTTGTTTTGTAGGGATGGTTGGTGCGTTTCTCTTTTCTTTTTACGGTCACTGGGTCTGATGGGTTCAGACGAGGCCTGTAGTTAATGCAGCCCACACAGTGTAGTGTAGCCTAGAGACACTTGGCTTGATGGAGCTCAGAAACCATTAGGACAAGTTTTTTAAGGACAAATAGATTCTCAAAGGCAAGTTTTGGAGAAGGAAAGGAAAACGCAAGGAGCATCTGTCATCCAAACAACGATGGCATACTGCGATTATCCTGCTGCACGGTGAGCTCATGATACAACATGCACTGTATGAAAACAAACCTGTGATGTCATGGTTAATGGAAAGCGCCTCCCCTGAGACACGTTAAATATGTTGAAGCATTTCTGGTGTGTTGAATGATTCTGAGGCTGTTCTCAGACATGAAGGATAAACGTCAGGTCTTGCTGTCAGCTTTTAAAACCAAATCTTTTCTCGCTCACCATTTTCCAGTGACATTTAATGGTAAATTAATCAAACATGCAACTCAGAATGTCGGTTCAGGATGCAGTGCAGCTATGAATTGCAGCTTTGCTGCAGATTTGGCTCTAATAGTTGGTGATCTATAAGATGATGAGCACGATGGGGTTATGGAGGAATTCATGTCACAATTTGCTTTAGAACCTGGTCCGTTTTGATGGGTGAGAAAGCTGGACTAAAACGCTGCTACAGGACTCTGTTGATGAATGGAAGAGAATGAAAGACATGGTCAAAGGTTAGGTAGTTGAATGGCATTATGGGTAATGAATTTGGCACCTCCAACAAGAACAAGGTGACTCTTCTATGATATGCATATCTGTAAATGCAATTACAGATTTCTGGATAAATTCGCCTTGGAGTCATTGTATTTCTACCATGGCTATGTTTTGTCACTACTGAACTTCTCTGCCGTCTACTGGATTTGTATGTAACAGTGTATGGCATTGTTGAACGCAGATTTTCACCAAGCCTAACCGTCATATCCTGCAATGTTGGTGAAAGCGAAACTAAATGTTTCAAGCCGCCGTGTGAGTCGGATCCGCTTATGTATTCTTCCTTGGTCCATGCTTCACCTGCCACGAAGTTTTATGAAAATCAGGATGATGGTTTCTGCGCAGTCCTGCTTATGGCAAGCAAACGACCAGCACCAAAACCATACTTGTTTGAACCTCCTTGGCAGAAGTAATGACCCAAATTGACATGTTGATAATAGAAATTTAATAGAGTAAAAAAAACCCTCAGAAACAAAAGCTCAGTATTTTCTGACAAAATAAAACACGTGTGACGTGGTGTGTAGCCGTAGCGTTGTGTGACCCGGGTGTTTACATTGGAAACAAGTATGGAGAACATCATTGTCATTTCCTCGAAGACGACTGAAATGAAATCTTTCTTGTACTCTCGTAACAAAAATATCTGAAACCTGAATAAAACGATACGTTTGAATGCTTTCTGATTAGTAGGCAGCTCTTTTTTTTGACAACAACTCTGTTTTGGTGAAATTCTTTGTTTTCTGCTGTTTGGCTCGCTTTTTGATGTGAAATTCCAGTGACCACATGGGGCTGGAATGTGCAATATCCCCGCACGCTGTGGCTGAAGAATCTGATAGAGTACTATGCAGTGCCATGTGAAAGTGACAGCCAACACAAAGAGCTTGTTATTATCATTGTGTTATCGCCGTCTATGCCTTGGAACCATTGTGTTCCTGCCACAAGAGGAAATTCCAGCAGAGCAAGAATCTGCAATGCAAAGTGATTGTACCAGCTTGGAAGTGTGTCTGGGAAGCAGTAAACCCGTAAAGAGTCCCTCTAAGCAGCGAAGACTGGGAACAGTGAACAACACCGACCCTACACTAGTTTGCCTGGGGCAATGGAATGCACATAGCGTTTGCATGGTAAAATGCATAGCTAAGCGGTGTATTGTACTTGTCGGGTCTTTTGAAAATTGTGTGCTTTTTTTTTTTTTTTTTTTTTTTTTTTTTGCGTGGCGCAGTTGCGACGTTGGAGAAGCATTTTTGTTCCTTTATATACTAACTACAGAGTCGAACTGAAACGTCGTCATTTGTTATTCGTCTTTTTTGGCTTAATGTAAGTTTATGCTTTCGTATTTTTTCTGCACTGTGCAAACAAAGGATGTAGTGCTCATTTTTCTGCTTCACATCCTCACTCCTTGACCCTGTCGACAGCAGTTCAGTGGCTATTCTAGTTTTCCATCATGGAGAACCTAGTAATCTCTAACGACACATTTGACCTGGCCTTGAAGTCTTCATGACTGCTGAGCACTGCGTTTTGGAGAGCAGCTCCCGGCACGCTGAGGAGAAACATAGACACCATTTTTTAACTCGATTGCCCTTTCATCTGAGCATACAATAAGATTTGAAGTTGCTATCGTGAGTGTTTTGGGTGCAACACTGACTGATGCAATGCAACACTGTAGTCTCATTCTTTTCCTCTGTTTTGAAATGGCAAAAGAGATTAAATTCTTGTCGCCGCACTGCACTTCCTGACACCGTGTTGAATTCTCCATTCTGATTGGTTGAAGGGTACCGATGAGATTTCTATAACAGAAGCTCTGATGGTAGTTTTAGCTGAAGGCAATTTATAATATTTTATTAATAATACAGGCCTAGTAATATCTTTATCACAGGGAGTTGTATGGCAAACTAATAATAGACTAACCATGCATTTTATTTCTAAACATTTTACTATTAAACAAGGAAAACTGTGTAGCTGTTGAGATGGTGCAGCTTTTTATGAGGAGTCTTTTAGAAGGAGATGATTTTTTATTTTTTTTTGTTATTATTATTTAGTATTTTATCTTTGCTTGGAAGCCACGCAGAAGATGATGATGAACAGCGGATTAAGCCGTGGCCTTTGTAAAAGTTTAAGTCACTGAGAAAACTTGTTTGGCAAACTGGTCTTTCAGTCTGGAAGGCTTGTTCGCGTTCTGATGCACCTCTTGTCGGTCCGAATCCTGGGGGCGGAGCTTTGTGAACACGGGCAATAATAGGCATGTGAGCTCAAGGAGAAAAAACAGTGCACCTTTAATAAGTCATAAAATGCCGTCTTTGCAAAACTGCTATGGTATAACACTTGTTATAAATAAGGTAATCAGCTTTGATGTGGTACCGTTAACTCCACTTTGTGTCCTGATTTATTCCATAAAAATAATTCTTGCTTGAGTTTATTATACACGTCTAAGCAAATTACAGCAAATATGTTTAGCGCGTAGACTAAAGTTAGTCTGCATGACTGCACCAAGTCTCTGAGGTAAGGAAACGAGTAGCGTTATTTGTAACCGATTGCTTCTCTTACCTTTCCTGTTATTGCAGGGCCAATTTTATTTGAACATTTGTATAGAAAATGTTGACCTAATAATAATGTTTCACTTTTGCCTAAGCGATGCAGATTGTCATGTTCTAAATATATATTCTGCACCATTGACCCAGTTGCAAAAAAAAAAAAAAAAAAGCTGAAAGGCTTTATGTCTCGAGGCTAGTACTATTTTATTTGTGGTCCAGACAGACGTCTGGACATCCCCTTTGTGTCTGATCGTTTACACCCAGGCAACTCGGAGCCAATATAGAACTTGATGTGGGGATTTTCATGTTACTTACTTTGAAGTGTTTTGCTTTTTTTTTTTAGTTTAGAAATAAACAGTGATTTCTGTTGAACTCACTAGGCCAGATAAGCCACCAAGCCTGACAGAGTTTTGTCTCAGCTTAAAATCTTTTCGCTCTGTTTTTTCTTTCTCTCGCTCTTTTTTTTTTCAAAGAATGGCACTAAAATACTACTTTGCTCAAAACGGCGTTTCCTGTGTAATTTTGAGATTGCCAGAGGTGCATAAAGACTGCACTCTGAGCTGTTGTGAAGCCATTTCACTGCTCTTTACCTCCAGAATTACCTCAGTCTCAAAAAGCACTGATCTGTCTGGGCATTCGAAGCCACTGGAATGAGCATTTAAACAAAACTAGAAGGCTGAAGTAGGGGGGCTGGGTTACATGTTCTCGAACGTGGATTTATTTACGTTTGATGTGGTGCATGTTTGTGGGTGGTTTCTATGAAACATCAAGAGTGAAAACCACTGGCTGAATGCTGGGTGTCACCAGTGTGTTGGAGTGTGTTGGAGCAGCTGTTTAAATAAAGCCTACCCTTCTACTGGGTGGCTGCATAGTTCCCCCAACGTGGAAAATCACAAGAGGTAATAATAATTCTTATGCACACGGTGTTCGTTGTAACAACTAAAGCAATAGGATGTGACTTGTGTCTCCAAATGCTTAATATCTACTAAATGATATGTCAGAATGTAGTCTGGGGTCTTGCTCAAATATTCACTTTATAACTCATATCTCCCTATGGCCATTCAACGCTATTATCATTAGAGACGCTGTTACAGATGTATAATGAAAATGAAACTTTATTGTGCATTGTCAACATGACTATTGTACCTATGCGGCACTAGGCAAAGGAGCAAACTCTCTTACGTGTGTTTTTATTTGCCTAGGTAATGTAAGTCAGCTAATTTGCTGTTGGGCATCTGGTAACTCAATTGCTTTCATAATAAATTTCATAAGCTCCATATCTCAGCATGAAGAGCAAGCAGGAGCAAGCAAGCCAGTTAGTATTAGCTAGCAGGCTAAATGCATGCACACACCTGAGGTCTTTTTTTTTCCCCCCTGAAAGCCTAAAATATCCTCCAAACTTCATACAGATTCTTGGCCAACTGTTAGGAACATGAAAGTCGGCAGTTTAAATTCACTAAGCAACATCTCCCTTTCTTCCTGTTGGCTATAAAATGAAACAGAACGCTTGGAAGGTTTGGGAAAAGCAATATCTCAGCCCTGTATTTTAACCCATAATCATACATCAGGCTCCGCCCCCAACGAGTAGTACACATTTGAAACCAGAAAGCAGTGGAATGTGGTGGATTGTACAGTGCACAAAAAACAAATAGTGTAAAATACACTTTACACATACTCAGATTTGTCCACTAAAACATTGAGAAATTGTTATTGTCCTAGCAAAAAAAAGCCAAACCCAAAAAAAACCCACATTTTCTTTAGAATTGCGTTTTGTTTTTTTTTTTTAAATAGGTAAATAACTTTCTCTTACATATGTACTAAACATTTTTAACCAAAAATTATTCCAAAAATTGTCCTCATTCTGATAAAAAGTGTTTTTCCTTTGCTCTCAATGCCCAGGAACTCTGATTGTTACCTTTTTAAGCACATCTGGTTGGATATCATCCTGTGGTATAAATCTGCCATTAGACACATGTACACTCTGTCCCCATGAGTAAAACATCGAACGTTAAATACCAAAGGGACAGCTGGTTGTCGACAGTTAAAAACACCGTTAACACAATTAAGACCACAGAAAAAGTTGAAACCTGTCTGAAAGAGTTTGTCCAGGGAGAAATTGGACCCATGAGCAACCGTTTTAAAATGAACTGTTAAATGTCATTTTGACAATAAGCAATAAAGAAACGCGTACTGGGAGCGTCTCACGAGATGAACCTGAACTTGACCACGCATGATGTAATATACAGTGTGCGCAGTGTGCTGTGGTCAGATGAGACCACAGTGCAACTTTTTATGCTCAGACCTTCAGCATTTTTGGCCACCAAAGGAAACTGTATACAAGTATAATCATCTGATACCCCGCAGTTGAATATAGTGATGGTGAGAATTACTGATGATCTGGTGCTGTATTGTGGCTGATGGTTTCAGAGTATTGTGAATTCTACTCCTAGATTATTTGGGGCTAAAACCTGCTTGCCTCTGGCTGGAGGTTTCAACAAGATGATGAGCCAAAAGTACTGCATCAAAATCAACAGAGGAATGGTTAAAGAGACAGAAAATTAACAGTTTGCAGTGATGACCTCAGCATCCAGATTTGCACCCTGCTGAGAACCTGTGGTCTGAATGGAAGAGGGATGACCACATGCACAAACGTAACAATATGAACGAGTTGAAGATGTGGTGCGTGGAGGAGCGGACGAAGATTGCTCCAGCATTAAACTCTCCAGGGCAGGATTCACAATATGGTGTGTGTTTGTGTGTGTTTTAGAACCTTTCTGTTTTAAAGATTTAATCTGAGAGAATGGTGCTGCTGTGTTCTTGGGCTGTGTGCCAAAAGAGCCTCCCCGACTGCACCCAGTCGTCCCTCAACAGAGTGCCCTGTGTCCCAGAGCAGCAGCGTGAACACTGTGCCAATAATTGAGCTAAATGACCTAATTATTCTTTGCAATCCCTGGCCAGTGCTCGTATCCCGACTCCGTAACCTAGGAAACCGTGGACAAGTAAAGAATCATTTTGCTTTCTCCCCCAAAAGTTTGACTGTGTTCATGGGCACTCGAGCAGTCTCTCAGTAAGCCAGAGCTCACAGCCCGTGTGGGCCGCTATAAACACTTTATTGAGGGAAGTTAGGCTTGATCTCTGCTTGAGAAGGTGCTGATAACCTCACGAGACCCAGCCATCCATTCTGTCAACTTTGGAGGATTGCAACTGCCACCCTTTAGTGTTTTCATCATGCCTTAATCCTTTATCGAGTGACGAACCAAATCCAAAATGCCCCCCCATGCCTCTCTGGGAGGTTGCAGAACCACATGGATTTCTCCCATCTTAAATAAGTGTTCCTTTAAATTTATATGTGGGTTTCTTATATTTTTTTTAAAAATATATTGCTTTTGGAAAATTTTACCCTACACTGGGCATATATGGCAACTCAGTATTTCAATTAGAGCCCTATGAAGTGTTAAAGAGGAATTTTATAGCTCTGTAATGATATCATTTACAGTATGTTGCATTGACACCTTGCATAAAACAGTCATTTGGGCCAGCAGGACATTTTACAGAAAGAAAAATACATTTGTAATCTAAGGTTTGTAATCTTATTATAAGACGTACCATGTAAAATGTCCAGCTAGACTTGTACATGTGAATATTTTCGGAATAATTTCATCAACATTTACAAATTGGAGCTGCCTTTTAGCTAAGTTGGCAAATCAAGTTGATAAAAGATCTAAATTTGTATGGGTGAGTGAGATGGAGAGCTCAGGAGGAGATGATTTGGGGCTTTTGGCAGAATTGGTAAGTAAGGGGGATCTATATATAATCTCGCTGGTAATCTCGTGAGGCCAGATGTGATCCACTTCTTGAGTTACACCCACAGACGGTCCCTCTAAAACCAGCCCCAATTTCCTGTGGCTCATTCACCACAATGGTTGGAGGACTCCTGCATCAGTGGAACTAATTCCTCAGAATGGATGCTGAACTCCTCTATTTTTGCCTTTCAGAAGGTAATGTTTGTTTTTCCTGCAGACAATCTGTTGGGTTTGAAGCAGCTCCTCCTGAGAGCATGGCACACAGTGCAGCACCTGAACTTCATCAAGCTTCATTAGTACTACAGTAGGAATCGTGTGTCGGGTTTAAATGAGACCAAAATGAATCCTGTAGATTATGTTCTCCATCTGCATACTTGGTGGAAAACGGGCCAGGGACGGCGTGTAACGAAAAGCACCTGATAGCCTGTGAGAAATATGGCGTTGGATCAGTGACGCTTTGAAGGAGGTTCAGAGGCTCCTGTAAAGATTGATAACATCCTGGATCGGCAAGAAGTCCTTGCTAATATATTTCAGCCCAAAACCTGGTTCTCTTTGTCTGATTTGGCCACAGGTGGAGCTTTCAGTAAGATGATGAGCTAAACATACCGTCAGATCAACGCGGAACTGGTCAAAGATGCGCAAAATATGTTTATTAACCAACGTTTAATGTCAAACCTGTAATTTAACCTTTACATCAGCTAGTAAATATTTTGAAGACTTCAAAATCAATCTACATGAGCATCTGGTGTTGCTAAGTACCAGAAAAGTAATGATTTATTGTTGAATAAGTCAAAATAACTACAGTGGAGCCTCAGCTGATGAACTTGATTCTTTCTGAGACTCTGTCCATGAACCGATTTGTTTACGACCCAAATAAATTTTTCCCATTGAAGTGAATGTAAATACAATGAATGTGTTTCAGCCCTCAAAACATGTTTTTAAAGTGTATTATGGGTTCATGTGTGGCAATAAAACATAGAATAAAATTAAAATAACCTTAAGTATAGAGAAATAAACAGATGATTTTAATGCACGGTAGCTTTGCAGTGGATACATAGTTGCTGGCCGAGGGATATGGTGGCGGTTCTCATGTTTTGCGATTATTTCTTCTTACTCTCACTACCATTTCCACTTTCCACTTTCTTGGGACCCATAATGAAGCATATAGTGCAAAAATGCAGAGAAACACAACGAAAAATGCATTAAACACGTTCACACCACGAGTGCTTAACCGGAACTGAATGTTTGTGCCGCGACGTGTGTGTGAAGTGGTAGTAGAGGAATATGGCAGCGGTTCTCATGTTTTGCGATTATTTCTTTCTTTATCTCAACTCTTATTCACTCACTTAGGTTTCTTACTCTCAACGAAAAAATGCGTTGAACACATTCACACCACGAGCGCTTGACCGGAACTTAAGGTCTGTGCCGTGAAGCGTGGGTTGGCTGTCTGTACGTCGGTCGAGGATTTGTTCATCGCTCGGTACAACATCTGCTCGGGAATTTAGTTCGTACTTCGATTTGTTCACCATCCAATGCGTTCGCGAGCCGAGAGTCCACTGTATATACGAGGCTGCAAATTCAAGAGTACTTAAAGGGCTAGACGATACCATGTCCCTTCTCTGAGGTATTGCAATTTTTACTGATACTGTTATAGCACTGACCGACAAACACCTGATTGGATGTTAAAATATATACACTTTGATTTAATATCCTTTTTAAGCTCATTTTTTCAGCGGTTGGGTTTTTTTTTTTGGGTCAATAAATCAATTTGTTGACTTGAGTAAAAGTATCATGGAAACTGTAGGTTTTCGGGTGTTTTTTTTCCCACCTGTTTGCTAGCAAGCATAAATGTTGTGATACATCATGCACTGGCATATGAAATATATCTTGCCATGTAGTCCACACTTATTTTGCAATCCAAGCCATGTAAAAAGCTTGCTTCAGATGAGATAATACCATTTAAGTCATCACTGATGTGTGTGTGTGTGTGTGTATGTGTGTGTGTGTGTGTGTGTGTGTGTGGCAGAGACAGACCAGCAAAAAGGTTAGCCAAGGAACAATCACTTCTCGACTCATTTCAGCCCAGGTCTGCCTCTAAACAAATGGTCCATTTTACTAGCTGATGTTTGCTTTGTAAGTATGTGCCAAATAATCCCAGAACAACAGGGCTCAACATGTTAGTTTTTCCAAGCCAGAATGTTACAGTGCTGTTGTTACGGTGATGTACTTTGAGGTTTACTTAAAGAAAACATCGTTATTTACACCAGGAGTATGTAATCTTATCCAGAATGTGCCAGTGTAGTTTTCATTCCAGCCAAGCAACAGCCACACCTGATGGTCTATAGAAAGCCAAGATGGCCTGATTGAACATGTGGAATCAGATGTAGCTCCTGTTTGGTTAGAATGAAGACCTCCATGAACGCCAGCCCTTTGCAGATAAGACTGGACACCTATGGTTTACACCAAAGCAAGACATGGTATGAAAACAAAATCTGTTCTGCCAACTGAGACAGTCTGGATAAAATCTTAGAAGGACATGGCACATTGATGGAAACGCAGATCCAAACAAGTGTAAGATCAGTGTCTTCCTACTTTTAGGGGAGCTGGCAGTAATTAAACGGTTTAGACAAAAAAACAAACAAACAAACCTAGCTGTTATAACCTCCATGGTCCATGATCCAGAATCCTGGGACACTCAAATAAGATGGTCAGAGAGGGAGAGACGGTTAGCTTCGAGTTCATGGAGGTGCGCCTATTTAGAGTCGGACAATCCCAATCATCAAAACAACCAAATCAATCAGATTAGCCTGTTCAGTTGGTGTGAACAGTGTTTTATTAGGTTTTTATCCTTTTTTGGTTCATCCAAATTTTGCCGTTTACTCGGTCTTTATTGTTACTCAAGTTGGTATCATTTGTAATATTTTGCTTTTTTATATTTTATATGTATTTTCTAAACTTGATACTATGTACATTGGGACTTTAGGTTGAACTTGTAAAGAGTTTAGCATGTTAAGCTGTATGTTTATTTATTTTTAAAGTGCTTTTTGTTCCAGGGTTACTGTAGCAGACTGAAAATGATGTCTGATGCCAGTGATATGTTGGCCGCTGCTTTGGAGCAAATGGATGGCATCATAGCAGGTAATATTAATAATTACTCTATCTGGCCACCTGACCATCCCACCCATATGTGCTTGTTGGACATTCCATTGCAGATTTAGTCCGCTTCGCTGTTATAATAACCTTCGCTCTTCTGGGAAGGCTTTCCAATCGATTTTGGAGCATAGCTTTGGTATTTGTGATCATTCAGCCACTTGAGTGTTCGTGAGGATGGGCACTGATGTAACACGAAGAGGCCTGGGGTGAGGTCGGTGCTTTGGGAGTTCATCCCAAAGGTGTTCTGCGCAGGCCACTCGACATGTTCCACACCAACCTTGGCAGACAGGGCTTTATGCACAGGGGCTTTGTTATGCTTGAACATGTTCGCCTTTCACCCCTTAGTTTCAAGGTACAAAGACATCCTGTGTAGTTGTTTGCTTCAAACTATTTAGGAGAAGGCCTACATATGTGTGATAGTCTAGTCCTGTTTCATTGTACAGGACTAATCTTAGTGCTATCCAGGGATTTCGCCGCCCCCCCCCCCATGTTTTTTTTGTTTATGTGAATGACTAGTAAAGAGTCCACATGAAATGAGAAACAGATAACTTTTTTTTTTTTTTAATGTTTTACCTACCATTATAATGACACTTGAGAGTCCATGAAGAGTCTGAACTTGCACATGAAGTAATACAGGTTTTTACCCTCAGCTAATTATAAGCCTGGTGTTTTAGGCCGTAGCCTGTAATATTATATGATGCCCTGAGGCCTTGGTAACTGTAACCCTTATTCTGATCCAATTCAGACTGTGCCCTGGCCTGTACCAGCAATATAGCCATCAAATATCAATGGGCAGGCAGACTGTTTTCTTCCACACCTTAAATTATTATTGTACATGTCTGATACTTTAGCAAGGTGGCATGGTGTTGCTATCTCATGGCTCCAGGGTCCACTGTTTAATCTTGAGCTCAGATTACACTTTGAGAGGCATTTCGCATATTCTTCTTGTATCTGCATGGGTTTCCTTTGGGTTCTTCAGTTTCTTCTCACTTCCAAACAACGTCGGTTGATGGATTGACCACCAAATATTTCCCCTAGTTGCCCCATGTGTGAATAAGTGTGTGCATGGTGCCCTGTGATGGCCTGGTGGTGCCTTCCAGGGTGTACACTTGCCTCGCACCCAGTGTTCATGGGATAGGCTCAAGTTCCTCTGTGAGCCTGATCAGGGTAAAGCAGTGAATAAACAAATGATGAGTGGTAAGCTGGAAGAGTGTAATGCCTGGGTTGATCACTCATGATAAAAATATTATCTTTGAAAAGAATTCATGAACATATGTTGGGAGTTACCATGTTGATTGCGTGAAAAGAAAGGACAAACTTCAGTTCATCACACTCTGAACAACCATGTACCCTTCATTGCTTTTCAGTAATAGTTCCTATTGAGTAACGCGATCATATTTCTTCATTGGTTCACAGGCTCCAAATCACTTGACTATTCCAATGGGATCTTTGACTGCCAGTCTCCGACCTCACCGTTCATGGGAAACCTTCGGGCTCTGCACCTAATCGAGGACCTGCGGGGGGTCTTAGAGCTCATGGACACAGAGGAGAGAGAGGGGCTGCGTTGCCAGATACCCGACGCGACAGCACACAGTCTGGTGGAGTGGCTACAGGGACACCTAGTACGCATTCTGATTTTATAACAGTGTCACGTTACTGCTGTGTACTTTTACATATAGGCGAGTAGTAATAATAGCATGAAGTTGCCATGTTGTAAATAGAATTCCTCTTTTGTTATTTGTACTCAGGATTCCCTTTTGAATAATGAAGTTGCATTTCGAGGTTTAGAAACAAATCGCCGACCTGGTTGATTAGAGTCCTTAAGGAGACATTTTATACGATATTCTATTTCTGTACATGTTGATGATTATTGTATGCATTCATCAGGAAGCCTGTTTTAATACCGTATGCTGAGAGGGAGGTCGGTAGACCTCCAAACAAATGCCAGAGTCAGCATGTAATACCATAACTCTGTTTACTTTCGTGTTCGTCTGTTCACCATGTAAGGTGGTGCTGGAGGATGAACAAAGAGGTCTGGACAAGAATCCAGTTTTAAAGTCCTAAATATTGTTTAATTGGGTTTTTTTTTTTTTTTCTTCTTCCTTCACTTCCAACCTTGTGGGTTTCCTTTAGTTTAGTGAGTTTAGTGAGCTAATTTTGGTCAGGACTAGTTCAGTTTGGACTATTAAAATTCCTCTAATAAATAATTATTGTATTGTTTTTGGAACTGAATTATTTTATTTGGTCATTACAGTCAAACGGGCACCTTTCCGTGACTGGAGATATTTACCAAGACAGACTTAATCGGCTTGAAACTGACAAGGAATCGCTTGTGCTCCAGGTAATGTTTAACCTTATGCACTATTGTGCTTAATATATAATCGGTGTAGTTGTACATTGTTGAATAATTCCTTATATATTTCAGAATGAGCGCATAGATTTTGTTACATCATCGATGCTGACACCGATACCAAAATACGAGTGTCCTGCTTACAATCAAGCCGTCCGCAACATCATGTTACACGTAGCATTTTATTTGGCTCTGTTTCAGGTGGTCGCCATTGCTTTCTACTAACTGCGAATTCCTTGCAAGTTTTACATTTAAGATGTTATGGGGTTTAGACAGTATATTTAACAGAGAGAGCGGAGATCAGTAGCAGCATGCATGGATGATAAATAAGTGCCATGATGTGCACCTTGACTTGCGGACCCTGAATGTACACTTGTCTCAGTGCTCACAGACCTGATGTGCTCTCTCTCCATCACTTCTGACAGTTTCTCTGTTTGCGTATTTGGACAAAAATACCTTCATGTGCGTGCAATTCGTGCTCTACAATGTGGTGTGTGCTCATTTGAAATGACCACACTGACAGATGCTGCTCTTCACACTCAAGTCAGCCACCCTTGCACTCTGTATTAAAGATACTGTTTAAAGGCCTTACGAATTATCAGGGCACTTGTATTGTAGGATGATGCTATAGTAACTCATTGACGATTTAGCAGAGCACAGTTTGTAGTCTGTTTTTTTTTTTTGTTTTGTTTTGTTTTTTTTGTATTGTTATAATTAATCATGAAGTATGTCCAGGACACAGTCATTTCATGTTGTCTGATTATTAGTGTGACAAGGTAAACTGAGCTTCCTTCTCACAGTATCGATTAGTGCTGCCACTAACGACTAATTTTCTAACGATTAATCTTTCGACTAATTTTTTCGATTAGTCGATTAATGTAAACGACTAATTTCCATTGCGGTTGCAATTTTCGTGTGTTCATTTTATTTTGAACAAAATTCAAGGGACAAAACATAAAATTTCGTGACAAAAGTAAACAAATATATATATTACTAAAAAAATAAAATAAAGTGCAATTCCAAAATGGGAGTATGTCTTCCACGTTCCAAAAATAGTATAAAAGTACTATAAAACTATGATATTCTCCAAAGTATAAATATATCAATATAAAAGAAAATATATAGGCTAAATATG
>JAQMCW010000036.1:8935444-8948387 GCA_030068335.1 Chrysichthys cranchii | reverse complement strand
AAATGCTGCGGAAAGGAAAGTTTAGCGAGGAGGAGGTTCTGAAATTAGTGCTGGATGAGATATCTGACCTGTCTGACAATGATTTTGACTATGCGGAGACGGATAGCGATCTTGAACCTGACACTGCAGGACCGTCTACAAGGGGGAAACTCGTCAAGCTTCCACTCGTTGTGCCGCATCATGTAAAGATAACACCACCTCAACAGTTTCTACTGGTGCAAAGTCAAAGCGACGGCCAAATTTTCGCCCAAAATATTCAGCGCTGGGGGCAAAGAAAAAAAAATTTTTTTCAGCACCAAAAGGGTTAAACGACATGGGCGCCATACAAAGCCCTGAGATTTTTATCTGTTTCTATAAAAAACAGTAATGTATTTGAACAAGTGCATTCCTAACCTGTGATTTGACCCGCAGCCCGCGCTACTGTCAGAGCCGTGCTGTTATAGAACGTTAATCATCGTTTTCTAAGTAATAGATTTATGAATTCAAATGAAATGGGGTGTGTGTGTGTATGCGTGTATGTATTTTAATTATGTATGTTTTTCTAACCATGGTAAGCTTGATTATGAATAGAAAGTTAGCTGCTTCACTAAGCAAAGTTTAAAAACTTTAGGTAAAAACATAAAGGTTCAAGCTTTATGCTTGTAGTGCATGTGTAATCATATACTGTACATCATATATATATATATATATATATATATATATTTATTTTTTTTAGTGAATGACATGATGTACATAGACACTGGATCTCTTCAGCAGTGTCCTCATTTTACACACGGACGTATTCATTCCTCTCACGGACCTGATCCTGTCTTTGTGTGTGGCACGGCCAGGGGAAGTTACAGAAGTCTAATCCCTCTCTCACTGTCCGGCTGAGCACTCTCCTCACTTCCTGCTCCTGCCCACTCTCTTTTTACAACTTGCAAATGGCCCAATAATGTGTTTGCTCTGACAGACGGAAGAGTGTGGAGCAAACATTTACGCTCACACTCGGAGCTGTGCACCACTTCTCTGGCCCACTGTGTGAATGGCTAATGCCCCTGCTTTGCCTATTCTTTGAAGCCAGCAGACCTGATCACCATCACATGCGTATATTCACACAGCTTGTGTAGGGTTGCTGTTTTTTTTATTTTTTTACAGCAGTCACATAGTAAACAAGTGATTTTAGTTGCAGGACAGGCATGCTGTGTGGGATTTTTATAAAAAATTAGGTTTGCAGTATTGCATATAGCGGATGGTGTAAGATGGGGACTGCCTTTGAGATGGAAAAAAAAGCTGTTTAATTCCTCATGTACATTTAATATGTGAATGCAAACTTTTTCTTATTTTAAAAAAAACCATTGTATCGGCTTGCAGTATCTAATGTTGAGAAGTGAATAGTTTCACAGATATTCCACATCACTTGTTTTTCTTGTGTCGTTCCTTCATCAGGCTCTTTTTTTTTTTTTCCCTCTCTACTGAAGAAAAAAATGCACTTTGTCATGCTATCAAGAAACACAAAGTCCTTCATCCTATAGACCTTCCCATGTCAAATAACTTGGCTATAGTTTTATGTTTGATTGTTACAGTGCTCTGACACTGGAGACTCCTTCTTTACATGCTACATTAACATCTAACCGAAAACCACCATATTAGCAATTATACATGTTTGTGGTGCATCCGTCATACAGTTGTGTATAAATGCTAACATAATCGCACGATTGCATTAATTCAAACCTGTGATTTGCCTTTCGTGATTTTTTTGTACTGACCAACTAGGCAGCTAACACAGTAGGGCAAAAGGGAAATAATGAACCATGAAGACGTTCCTGAATGACACTCATTTTATGCTTGCAGTGGTTTGGGACTGAGAAATATTACATATGAAAAATATTTTCGATCCTTTGAACTCCCAGATACAATTTCCACAATAGCAGAAGCATTTGATCAGTGTTTAACCAACTTGCATAATTTACATCAGTGTTTTGATGGTTTGCATTTCTCCTGCTACAGGTGTGTGTGGACTGATTGTCCCTCAGGAGGACATGCCATTCTGCGACTCAGGGATCTGTCCGGACATCATCATGAACCCTCATGGATACCCCTCCAGAATGACTGTAAGCCTCGCCCAGTGGAAATGAGTCATTTTACTTATAATTGTTAATTAAATGCCATTGGCGTTAAAGCTGCAATACAGGTAGATATTGTTACTATGTTTATATCCATTCATTTGTGTGAAGCTTAAGAAGAGTTGAGTTCAAATAAAGAGCCTGACCAAAGAAACCCAACCAGTGGCAGGTTGGCAAGACCAATACCAAAACAAAGATTCGCTCCAATAGTACGTGCAGTTGCATTTCAGATTCAGATCATGTATTGCACTGGATTACTCGGAACATATTAATAAAAGTATTAGATGATATTGTGTACAGGTTCTATTAAGTTTAGAGTGTGTAGAAACTGATTAAGCATAGACCATGCACAAACCACAAACTCACTGAAATGTTTTCAACCTTACCCCTTTCGGAGTCGACTAAAGCCGACATGTAGGGGTTTGGTGCGACGGCTATGCATACGTGTCGACAAAATTAAATAGTTCAATTGTACTCACTACGCAGCGACACGAGGTAATTTTTATTACTATACTGTTACTGTTGTGTGTCAGAGTACCGTCTGGAGCACGTTGTTGACAAGCTATATTACGATATGCAGTAAAAATGCCGCGGAAAGGAAAGTTTAGCAAGGAGGAGGTTCTGAAATTAGTGATATATCTGACCTGTCTGACAATGATTTTGAGGATGTGGAGATGGATAGCGAGAGTGAAACTGAAACTGCAAGGGCTCCTAGCAATCTTGAAACTGAAACTGCAGGGCCGTCTACAAGGGGAAAAACTCGTCAAGCTTCCGCTCGTTCTGCCACATCATGTAAAGATAACACCACCTCAACAGTTTATACTGGTACAAAGTCAAAGCGACGACCCGAATTTTCACTCAAAATATTCAGCACTGGGGGGCAAAGAAAAATAAATAAATAAAAAATTCAGCACCGAAAGGGTTAAATTTTTTTGCGCTTGAATTTGAATTGTCATGCAGTAAAAACTTGCTTTAGTGAACTGCATTTCTAGATTTTTTTTTTTCCCCTCAATGTGATTGAAGTCGTATGATTTTTCTAAGAAAGTCATTTAACACAAGCGTGTTTTCACGTCTACCCCCAATCTGAAGTGGGTGTTTGGGTGCACCCAGCAGGCTCTCAGATGGAAACTGGTGTAAGTAGAAGAAAAGGATTCACCCTTTCATCACCAGGAGGTCAAAGGCCATTTGGCCTTTTTTGTGCAAAGCCACTGTGTTGCAGTGGCCCGTGACCGCGTCCATGATGTCACATTCTCCAGCTGCAAAAGCCCTGACGTCATACATGGTTTATTTTACGGGTTTAAATTCACAGCAAATCTGGAACCGGATAATGATCACAGGAATTCTTGGACACATAATGTATGAGTGAGCTGCTTGGAGCACGAGGGTATTTTTACATTATTCGCATCATATTTACTGTGCTAGGTCGGGAAGCTGATTGAGCTATTGGCTGGAAAAGCAGGCGTGCTGGATGGGCGTTTTCACTATGGCACGGCGTTCGGAGGCAGTAAGGTGAAAGACGTGTGTGAGGATCTTATTCGCTATGGCTACAACTACCAGGGCAAAGATTTCGTCACTTCTGGCATTACAGGGTAACAAAATAATTTAGGTTTCATATTGCTTCATCATCTTTTCCAAATGATCTATTGTAAGAACTAAAACAAATGCATAATTCATTTATTATAAAGACACACATTGTAGCTATGTGGATTTCTTTAAACTCATGCAAATCTGTCAGCACTATGCATCCTTTAAACATAGTTGTTGTTCCATATTCAAACCTTTGCTTTTATTTGTCCTCTTCTTTTTAAATTGTCCGGCTAATACGGCTAGTCCTATCATCCTTGTGTATACACAGGGAACCCCTGGAAGCCTACATCTACTTTGGTCCCGTGTACTACCAGAAACTGAAGCACATGGTGTTGGATAAGATGCACGCAAGAGCACGTGGCCCTCGAGCAGTGCTCACTAGGTATAACCATAAGTGCTTTAATGTTCTCTAAATTCACATTAAATCACTGAACAGCTGACCTCATTGAGCACTTTCCACTAGAGAGCATGATATTGAGATTTTTCATGATCTCCATTCCCAAGTGATACTCAAACTCTTACCAGCGTACCAAGAGAATTGAACTGGGGGATTTTGCTGGACATATAAATAGTGCAGATTAGTGTGCACAAGCTGACCCTTGAATCAGTTAACAAACGCCTGCTTGAGGTAGCACAGCACTGGAGATCATTACCATCTTACAGTTACAGGGTTCCTGGTTCTCGCCCAGATCAGGTTATTGTCTGCATGTAGTGTTTATTTGGATTGCAGCAGGGTTCTCTGGTTTCCTCCTGCCAGCCAAAAAAATGCATGGTGTCATGCAGGGGCAGGGGGTAGCTCAGGGGGGGTTAAGACACTGGACTACTGATCGGACGGTTGGGAGTTCACATCCAATCACTGCTAAGCTACTACTGTTGGGCCCTTGAGCAAGGCCCTTAACCTCAACTGTATAAATGAGATGAAAAATTGTAAGTCACTCTGGATAAGTGGCCTGCCAAATGACGGTAATGTAATGTAATGTGTCCTGACATCCCATTCAGGGTTTATTCCCTCCTCATGCTCAGGCTGAGTCTGCTGCCCATGCGAAAGGCCTCATCATTGTGTCATTAGAGGAGGAGATCAGTTAGATTTGTTCGTTATTTTTGGTCACTTGGTAATCCTCATTAAGATCCCAGCTCTCCCATATCATAGGACGATTACCAGCCAGGCAGGATGAATGCCAACACATGCTTCCTTCAAGACGCACAAAGGCAGCCAACCATATCTTTTTGAACTGATGCTCCTGCTACACGGGTCAGCATAAATATTTGGAGGAAACTGCTATATGCCGTTATCCACATGCATGAGCTCACAGAACAAGAGTATGCCACCATAGTGTCGTCGTAACGTCTGGATGATGGAGTGAATGCTTTTCTGTTGAGCCAGTTGGGAACTCTCTACAAATTAATTTCTTAGCATTTGCTGAAAACGGTTCCATTGATCAGTCACATGGTACCTTGATGGAATAAAAAAAAAAAGATTAAGAACCTAGGGTTAGTGTTGATGTTTACTATTAACAGTAGTGTGGTACAAAAAGAGAACCTGTAGAGACCTTGTCTTTTTAAGTACGATTATAAGACGAGAAATGGAAATCAGAGTAGTCAACAGTGGGAAAATGTTTCATTGTGAATGATTATTGGTTATTACCGTCTTGCAGTAGTTGTCTTTATAATGCCTTATAGAAGGGGCAACTTGTACAAGTACATATATGTTCTTGGTTACACAGACAGCCTACAGAGGGTCGTTCCCGTGACGGAGGTCTACGTCTGGGAGAGATGGAGAGGGACTGTTTAATTGGCTACGGGGCTAGCATGCTACTGCTCGAGCGCCTCATGATCTCCAGTGATGCTTTTGAAGTGGACGTGTGTGGCCAGTGTGGGCTGCTGGGATACTCTGGATGGTCAGTACTAAAACTTTTTTTTTAACATTTTGTTTTGTAGAAAATATCTTGATTTTATGTTATGTTTTGTTTTTTTTTTAATCCTGTTTGTATGTTGCAGGTGCCACTACTGCAAGTCGTCATGCCATGTATCATCTCTGCGCATTCCCTACGCCTGCAAGCTGCTCTTCCAGGAGCTGCAGTCCATGAACATTGTGCCTCGCCTGAAACTGGCTCGCTACAACGAGTGAGCTAGCTCCCTGACGCTGCTAATCCTCAATGCAAGAAAAAGCTGTACTGTGAAAGCTGCACTCTAGACATGCTATTGCAGTGGTTTGTGTGCATGTCAGTTTTGTAAACCATCAGTGGTTATGTATAGTCGCTAAATAAGAGGTTTGAGACATTTATTTGAAAATCTCTGCATTAAAGTACAGAGACTTTAGGATCTCATAATATTTCTAAATGTTGGCACATTGTTTCCGTGTAGAAATGTGCCTACTTCATTTTTTTGTTTGTTTGTTTCAATGAAAAAAATATTCATTGACTACCTGGTTTATTCTTGTTTGCTTTTGAAAATTGATGTATTTTCTGTATGTGTATAAGTAATAAATCATTCTTTAAATTATTTACAAATGTATTGTTACTTAAAGTAATTACATTGCTGTTATTGCTTTATCCAACCAGTACATCAGTGATCAGAGAGTAATGTGGAAATGGATGCCATAACCTTATGCATATAAGGTGAAGCTCATAACACAGATATAAGATGATTATATAAAATAAAATAAAATAAAAATCAAGTAATAAGCGCACTACAAGTGGATGGCCAAATCATGTTTTCAGAATTCAGATGCAATTGCATCAAGATATTTTCTAATTCCTTTCTTTGATAAAAAAAAAAAAAAAATGCACAATGCAGTATTCCTGCAAAATAACACATTTTGAATTAATGATTCAAATCTTTTTCTATTTAAAAAAAAAAAAAAAGACTAAATAGCTATATAAAATGAAAGCATTGTTTTAATCACCATCCAGTATGCCATACTATGACTGACGTTTTCATTAAATTATAGTACCAGAGCTCAGATCTGCCTCCTGCCCGCATAGACCAATGGTCCCAGAGCGGTACTCCCCTGCACACCCACCCGATTTAACCCCTGCCAATGATTAAGGGTCAATGAAACAGGAAGTGTTTATCCCAACTGGCCTGATGGTGGGGACTGAGGTGAAAGTATTGTGTGTCCTTGATTAAGTGCTAATGTGACAACACTGACAGGGGAAAAGTATTTGTTGTGTTCGCCACCTTCCTTCTCTGATGCTTTTTACACTAATAAAACGTCCGCCATTCAAAGCTTGCCACCACCCACTAAGCCGTTCTGGAAGCTTTTGATTGGGAGAAGGCTGCAAAAAGGGTACTGACAGTGACTCGCTGATGAAGGTTGAAGGGAGGTGGGGTGTGCTGTTGTCTCTTTTAGGCGACTGCACCTGTCCTAACTAATGAGGGCCTAATGAGAGACCGAGAGTAATAAAACAGAAAGAAGATGTCTTTTGAGGAGGAGAACAGAAGCTCCTCCGAACATCTTCCCATCTTTGGCCGTGTGCACCTTGATAACTGGAATTAATGAGGCACTTGTGAGTCCTGATCCTCGCGTCTGATGCGTTCAGCTCGTACTCAGTCTCTCATCTGCATGCCATGTTCTACGGTGAAGGAGTAGAAGGATGTAGAAAGTTGTTTAATAAGTTCTACACCTTCCCTGCACTTTCTTCTGCTTTTTAAGGAGAAACAAGTAGCCGCATAGTTATAAGGCAACCCCAGTAAACCGTACTTGAGCACACAGAGTGCTGGAGAGTCTTCCTACTCTATCCACCATGTGGGGAGCATTTCAGCCATAATCCCCCTTTCTCTCGCTCTCTCTCTCCCTCTCCTTCTATCTCTCCCCCGTGGTTCCATTCATATTCTAATCACAGCTTTCCCCTCTGCAGTTCGCAGGCACTCCATCAGAGCCTCCATGCCTCGGGCTCTACACTTTTACTTCCCCCTTTTGTGGCCAACGCTCTCCTCCCAGCACACTAAAATAAGGTTGGTACAAGGAGAGAGTGAGAGAGACTGAAGGGGAGGGGGTCAACCAGTGTTCTTTGCGCAAGAGCGGATTTGACCAAATTCTTCAACTTTCTCTTTTCCCCTCCATTTCAAGATTTTGGCACTGTTCTATGTTTTGTAAATAATAAAAAACAAGCAGTGCTGAATTAGGACAGTGGCAAGAATGATACAAAAGAAAATCTTTCATAAATAACATGTTACAACTCTGTCATTGGGCATAGCACTTTGATAGCTTGCTTCACGAAATGCCACTTGGGTTTACCAGAGAAGACGCAGACATCAAGAAAGTTCTGTAATGGGCCAAAAAGTGGCCCTTGGATCAAGAACTTTAAAACGGAGGCAGTGGGGGCAGTGTGTGTATGTGTGTGTGTAGGGAGGGGGTATGAAAACGTATTAAATGCTATAATGGGAGACGGGGAGGCCACAGTGCTGGGATTGCGTAGATCTAAGCCTCTTTTTTTTCTGGGGAGGGAGCTTTTCTTATTCAAAACAGCCCCACAAAAGACTTCCAGTGAGCCTTGCCACATCCCCATCTGACTCGAAGCCATTCATCAGCCTGCCGAGCCTATCAATGACATGTCCCCCATCAGGGCTTCTATAAAATCAGCCCCTTTCCCATGAAACATCAGCAAACATTTTGACGGCTCTGGCTTTTCCCCCCTCTGGATTTCTGGAGTCTCTGACCCTCACACACCCCCCTCCCCACCACCACCACCGCTTCAGCCCTCACCCCCGCCACCTCTCCTCCACTATCACCACCACCACCATCACCATCTTCTCTCCCTCTCTCTCTCTACTCTCTCTCTCTGTGTAGCCAGCACATCGTATGCGTCTCAGTGACAGGCAGTTCTCTCGGAGATTCGGAGGGAGCTGAGGAGGGGGAATCCTGCGCGAAGCCATTTTCTCAGAGGAGCCCTGGGGACACTGGATGGAAAGAGGATGCACTGTGGGCTGCTCGAAGAGCCTGATATGGAATCCACAGGTTGGTTCTTGCTGCGCTGACCCCGGCTTACATGATGGTTGGGAGCCTGGGCAGTTTTGGGACTCAAGACTTGGAAATGTGACCTGAACTTTACTGTAGAAAAAGTTTTCTTTTTTTTCCTTCTTCTTTTCTTTAAACAAAAAAAAAAAAAAAAAAAAAAAAAACATTTAGCACTCTTGTTCTTCAGCAGACCAGGACAGAATGATGGCCTTCATTAACTTATTAGAGATTAAACAGCTGGAGGGCTATTTTCATCTGTTTCATCGCTTCAAAGGATGCACGTTTTCTCATGCAAACAATTTAATAACCGACCTTTGCATCAAAGTGAACTTTTGAGTGGCATTTGGGTCGCTTGGAATTTCAAATCGAGATTTTTTGGGGTTTTTTTTTGTTGTTGTTGTTGTTGTTGTTGGTTCGTGCTTCTAATTTTGTCAGGTTGTTTGGAGGCATTTTCGTGCTGAATGAGGCCCAGAGCTGCACCTGCTACACGCACCGGGCTGACTTTATTTTGTCCTCTGTTTAAAAATAGCCTAAAGGTGAAAAGCATTGTTACAGAAGTGTCTGAATAGTGCTTTTGCATGTCTTCCAGGAAACAGTAGTCTAATTATTGCTCAATCTAAAGCTGACCACGCATATCGTCTTAATGTAAAACTGGATGCTAGGTCTACTCTGAACATCTCGGCTGTGATTAGGCCTAAAGTTTTTAAACCTGCACACACACATAAATGTTAGCCTTCTTCACATGCTGTGTGTTCAGTCGCAGATTCAGTAACAGTTTTGTTCAGACAAACAGGTACCTCTCTCTCACACACACACACACACGGTCTCCATGAGATTCAGCCACACAACAACCCATCTTTTATCCGTCTCGCCTTTAGATTGGATTTAATCCAATTATTTAGACCTGCTCAAGCTGCGCACAAAAAACAACCCATTCACTCCCAACAAACCAGCTCGGGATAACTTTTAATATGAAGTCAGCTTTGGCCAATTAACCTTTCTGCTTATAAGCGGGTAAGCTATAACCGGATATAGAATATAATAAAGGAGAACAGCCGACATTTCCGACAAAGCTACTTTGTTGAGGTCTAATTAAGAAACCATTAGGCCTAACTGCTTGTCGGCAGCGTCGCAAATCGTTTCGAGCCTCGGGATTATCCGTAAAACTCATGATTTGTCGTGAAACTACTCGAAACTGCACGTTTCATACCGAGTAATATTTTCAAACCTTCTGTACTGTTAAATTATAAATTGAAGTGGATTTATAATTCAAAATTCGTCAGGTCTGACGCTCAAAAACCCCAGTCACCTGCTCATTCCAGTGGACTGTGATTTCCAGGGAAAGTTTCTCCCGCAGACGGATTTTAACCCCTTTTATGATGGCTCGGAACTGGAGTCCGGGCCCACGCGCATCCTTAGCAACCGCTGCTATGGTGACAGTAGTCACGTCCCGTGCCGGAAACAGTACAGGCTTAAGGGCTAGGTCCAAAACAACAACAATAACAACAAAGAAACAAACAAAAAAAACCCCAAACAAACAAAAATACAATTTAAAAAAGGAGCCCGTTGCCGGACTGAACGGTGTACAGTTTGGACAGAGTGGACACAGTGTGGTGTTTACAGGGCGCGTGCGGTCGCACCATCAACGCGGAAACGGAACGGTGCAGAGCGCGCGCGCGTTTAACGCAGGCTCAGAACAAACCTAACGGAAACTAAACAAAACCCAGCGAAGCATGTCAACACGCTCAACATAAACCGGGGCCCTAAAATTCACATGAGGAATTACACGCACGAGCTTCTGCGCATGCGCACTACACCGTCGCACGCCTATTAATTCTTATTTCTTTTTTTTTTTTCACCATAAAATGTCCCGTCCAGACGTGCACACAGGTAGTTTCATGGCAGGGGTATTTTTTGACAAGAACATTTAGCCTTCAAAATATGCTTCCTATGGGCTAGGTTCCTGCTGGAGTGGGTTTTTTTTTTTTAATAATAAAAAAGTCACAGTAAAACAAAGATAAATAAAAGAGCACACATTAGTAGTAGTATTGTTTTTTTGGGTTTTTTTTTGTTTTTGTTTTTTTTTACTAAAACATGTAAAGGCAGGCTAGTCTGATAAAGCAGGACAGATTGTTAGAACAGGTATTTATGTGACGAGCTGAAGAAATCCTCTCAGATTAATCCTGCTGCTGTTGTAGTAGTGGGTGTTGTTATTGTTGTTGTTGTTGTTGTTGTTGTTGTTGAATTAAACAGGTTGGATTTTTGTTGTATTCCAAGAAACTTTACAGTTGATTATATTTTCAGTTTATCCTCCAGGGCTATTCAAATAGATCATCATCATTTGCATGAAATATATCCAGACAGATATTCCATATTTTCCTACAGATTTCACAAATTCCCAAAGCTACTGTATTTTATAATCCAACTCTTCTTCTTCTTCTTCTTCTTCTTCTTCTTCTTCTTTAAATCCATCCCAGTTTACACCTGTTGCTTTACGCTGCCATGTGTAAAAAAAAATCCACAGGACCTTTATAAAAAAAAAAGAAAGAAAGAAAGACAAAGAAAAGAAATGAAAAAGAGTTCACGTTGTCTTTGATAAAAAAAAAAAAAGAGTTGTTTATTTATTGTGTGAGTGAAAAGAACATTTGTACTTTTACAGAGAGCTGGATTGAAAGGTGCCTGAATGAAAGCGAGAGCAAGCCCTATTCCAGCCACACATCCCTGGGGAACATGTCCATGGATGAAAGTAAGCCAGGTCACTTCAACACAGAAACTGTTGATAACCTGTTTACAAATCATCACTTATTATACACTCATGTCTCGTGATATTTTCTTCAGTTTTCTCACCAGAACAAGAGGTGTATTTTTTTTAAGTGACATGTGAAGAAATTATTTAAATGGATGGATTTTAAATTCAGACCACATTTAAAATCATATTTTTAATCCCTGACTTGTTTTGGGTTTTTATAATTTGTCAAAGATGAAGAGAAGGAAAATAACCGGGCATCTAAACGTCATTCCACACCTGCAACTTTACAATGGTGAGTTTGCAGTGACTCAGTTTAATTTCATGTACTGGACTATTAAAACTTGCCTGCTTCAATGTTAAGCCTGACACTTCATGAGACAGAGAGAGATTGATTCACAGCAAAATGCCCAGTGACTTCGTGAGCACAGCTGGACACACATGGGCACTGCAACTCCCTCGACAGCACTGAAGCTCTTAATTTGACTCTGGGGGATTTTGCTGTGTGTACAGGACTTATTTTGTTTACAGTCTGGTCCAAACGTAGACATAGCTGTGCCTGTGACTATTAAAAAAAAGAGCATCCATACAGTATTTAGCACTTTTTGCTCAGAATTGGACTTCAGTGGAACATCAGGATGTTAGGGGTTGGCTTTTTAAAGCACACTCATTGATTTAAAAAACAAAACAAAACAATGGGAACTCTATTAATTACTGTAAATCAATACGGAAGGGTCCTTGGTATACTGCACATCCACCTGCCAAGCTTTGTTCACCCTTTGCTATTTGTAATATTGTCATTTTTTAATGAAGATGTGTGACCGTTTCATAAGGTATAGGTAAGTGTAAGGTGACTTCATAAGGTAATTGCCAAAAAAGTGGCATAAAATCCAGAGTATATCTGAAACTTGATTTGTAGGAAAACCTTATTGAGAACAGAATTGGGTTTCTGACCCATGAAAGTGAATAACTGATTAATTAATGTTTTTTTTAATAGGAAATCTGTCAATAATATCAAGGTCAATACATATTCAAATTTACGAGTTTCTACACATTAATCAAAGGCATTTATAATATCACCTTTGTGTGGTCCCAGCCAAGAAAGATTGAATTAAAAGTGATAGATTGTTAAAAATAAGCGAAATATAACATTTACCTAACAAATCTCAACCTGACTGTGATGAGTTCTGTATTTTGTGCACGGTTTTAATATAACATAAAATAATAAATAATAATAAATAAAAGTTAAATTAACATTATGTATAATACATAACAACTGTATATGACTTGCTAAGAATTTTGCTATTGTGTTAAAACAACCACTTAATATATGATATTGTTTTATTTACTAATTTTATATATATATATATACACACACACACACACACACACACATACACACACACACACACACACACATACTAGCTGATTCCCCAGTGGCTTCACTCACTGAGTGCAAGGGAAAAAGATAAAATGCAGTATTTATAAAATAAGTTTGTTAATTACCAATTTTATTTTTCAACAAATAGCGGTCATACGTCATTT
>JAQMCW010000036.1:8880708-8892794 GCA_030068335.1 Chrysichthys cranchii | reverse complement strand
ACCATTTCCACTTTCTTGGGACCCATAATGAAGCTTATAGAGCAAAAATGCAGAGAAACACAATGAAAAAATGCATTAAACACATTCACACCATGAGTGCTCGACCAAAACTTAAGGTTTGTGCCATGAAACGTGGGTTGGCTGGCTGTACGTCAGTCGAGGATTTGTTCATCAGTCGGTACAAAATCTGTTCGGGAATTTAGTTCGTACGTTGATTTGTTCACGAGCCGAGGGTCCACTGTACTTTTCTTTTTTCTTTCGTTTGCTCACAATTAACTCTACAATTCAGCTTGTTGATCATCTCTGACGGCATCATCACATTCAGTCCCAACAAAATATTCCTGACACTTTTCTGGAATTCTACCATGGCAAATTGATCATTTGAATATTTGTGCTTTTGTTAAGATTTCCTCGATTATGTGCCTGTATAATAAAGATACACACTGTGTGCAATGTGTCTTTTATACTGTACTAAACACTGTTTAAAATAAGAACTTCGCAGTCTGGATTTTGTTCAACATCTTGTTGCATTACAGTTTGTTTTTAGTGTTTATATACATGACTTTAGTTATATTTAAGTGCTGAAATAGGCAGCATGTTAGACATGTCCTTTGGGTCTATGAGGGATGTGAAATACCATTTAAGCCTCACACCTCCGTAGACAAAGGCTGATTTAAAAAAACAAAATGCACTCACACAATCTAACCCAAGCCACATCTCTGATCGGCAGTTCTTAAAAATATCTAACCAAAATTAACCTGGGCTTTTTTCTAATCAGCAATATAAAATAAAATACTACATACAGTCAGTCATGTCTTGAGAAAAAAAATGAACAAGCAGGTAGGCAGAACTTAAATATTTTTATTATCAACAGAAATGGATACAGATACAATACATGTAATGTAAAAGAAAAACAAAAAAACAGCAGCATCTGGGAATCCAGAATACAATTTTCCCCAAACTGTTTAAATCTAGAGTTTATAAGCACACCATCCCTCAGGACGGCACAAAAATACTTTTAATATGAAAATTCTATACTTCACCCTGGATCTGAGCAAATCCAACACAAGTATTAAGACGGACATTCTTGACTTCTTACTCGAGTACCTAGAACTATGAATCAAAAACCGAGGGTTAGATACAATCAGGATTACGGGATCATTATTTAATCGACTGTGCAAAACGTAATAATTGCTTTCTCTCTCGCGTTCTCTCATGCACGACCTTACTGACATCCATTTACTCACTCAGACACAAAGAAGCAAATACACATTCTCACACAAACACGCATACACACACACAGCAGCAGGATATTGGTTCTTTGTTGCCAAGCAGAGACATTTATTAGAGTTTTGGAGGGAGGCCCCAGCTCGGAGACCGCAGCGCCTGTGAAAACACACACAGCAGGACACTACACACTCAGGAGGTCACGCCTCCCATGCTAATTTAGCACTGTCCTCTCGGAGCTGGACCAACTCCAGGTTCCACAGAAGTACATTTTGACCCAACGGACATACACGTACAGGCCTGTGCCATGGGTTATTATCCATCAAACTCCTACTTTCTGTCTTCTAATGGCATCGAGATTAAAACTTTTAAAAAGTTTAAAAAAAAAAAGAAAAAAAGATGGAGGGCAGAAAATGTCTGCATGTGTAGATAATTAAATATTTTATACTGATGATTAGTATTTTAATATCCTAATAAAATGTTCACAGAGGTAAGAAAGTGCCTTTGACAGGTCAAGAAAGGACACCCACATACTGATCTTACCTAAAATAAAAATTCAAATACAAAAGGATAACATGGCCCGTACAACTCAAGTGCTCTTGCTGTCCGCCTCCGACGAGTCGCTCTCTTCACTGTTGCTGCAGGAGTCGGCTCTGTGCTGCTGTCCGCTGTCTGACTGAGGACCAGATATCGCCATGGGGACGGTCTGCGAATCCTAAAGGAGATTAAACTGAATATGAAAAAACTTCTCTCTGAAGATTTAGAGCAAACGGTGTTGGATTTAAAGGCGGACACACCTCTGTGCTGTCCGTCATTTACTAATCTTAGCCTCAGAAGCGCCACCTACAGCACCTCTGCCCTTCTGTATCGAGGAGAAAAAAAACAAAAACAAAAAACCCACACTTTGGGAAGAATATTGCCACTGAGCTTTTTGAAGGAAGCTGTGCTCATTGCAGTGAAAGCTAGTTAATGAATGCATCTTCGCAAGAGTACAGCATGCTCGAGGAAAAGATTGTCATTTAATGTAGTACTGTTCATGAGCTGCATCACCATGTTTGCTGATGCAAGACTAGTTATTTTCAGACAGCAGGATGTTGGCTAATTTCCAGCATTTTAACCCTTTCGGTGCAGGAGTCGACTAAAGTCGACATTTAGGGGTCTGGTACTACGGCCATGCATACACGTCGCTAGGCGGCGACACTCGAGGTAATTTTTAGTAATATACTGTTCCTGTTGTGTGTCAGAGTCCCATCTGGAGCACGTTGGTGACAAGCTATATTACAATATGCAGTAAAACTGCCACGGAAAGGAAAGTGTAGCAAGGAGGAGGTTCTGAAATTAGTGCTGGATGATGTATCTGACCTGTCGGACAATGATTTTGATGATGCGGAGATGGATAGCGAGAGTGAAACTGAAACTGCAAGGGCTTCTAGCGATCTTGAAACTGACCCTGCAGGGCCGTCTACAAGGGGACAAACTCGTCAAGCTTCCACTCGTTCTGCCACATCATGTAAAGATAACACCACCTCAACAGTTTATACTGGTGCAAAGTCAAAGCGACGGCCAAATTTTCACACAAAATATTCAGCACTGGGGACAAAGTGAGTTTTTTCCCCAGCACCGAAAGGGTTAAATACCAAGTTTAAGTTTTGCCTGTAATGGGTAAAATAAAGTCAACATGTTTTATGTAGCTTAAGTTTGCAGCCTTTTAAATTCCATCGTCTCCGATTACGCTTATTGATTCCCCAGTGGTAAGAATAATAGGTCAGATGTTTATACAGCAAAAATATCTATTCTTAAGTGTTGACTGAACCTTCTTAAAGTGAACAGTAGCAGCAGTCCGTCCTTCATACGGTTGTGACGTTAGCTATGCATGCTAGCTCGTATGTAAACGAATGGAGACGCTGTTGCATTGACACGTCAGTTACTCAGACAGGTCCTCGCCAAAGGCTACCTACCGCCTTGCAGAGACCAAGCTGCTATTAGCAATAATTAAGGGTTATTGCTTTTAAGAGCAGAACTGAGATTCTTAAGATTTTGCATTTGGTTCCAATTTGGAGCCGAGTTTTGGTTCTCAATCCTAAAGGAACCCAATTCAGACGGCAACTCGAGGTCAGGACTGATCTGCAATAAAATCGGCACAGCATATCGACTTGCCTATTATGCTTATGATTTAATATTGGTTTACTATGAGTAGTACTGATTTATCGATACTTTTCTGACTGGATCTGCTTGTGTCAACCAATCAGAAACATACATCTTCTAAGACTATTATAAAGAACTTTAACACATCACCTGGACCAGACCGCTACATACCCCGGTCTCACTGCTGTTCATCAGGTGTTCAATCTCTGTGTGCCAGCCCAGAACCTCAGCAAGTCTCCTGACCAAGTCCACCAGGTCTCCCAGCTCCACGTAGTCTCCTCTCCTCAGGGGTTTCTGTTCGAACGGCCCCACTGCGTGTCGGTTTAGCAGCAGACGCAGAACTCTGGACCTAACCGTGTTCACCAGGCTGGCAAAGGGCTCGATCTACCCACAAAAAAAGGTCAGTTTTAAATTAGCCTTGTGTGTAAAGCAAAAAAAAAAAAAAAAACCCAAACAAACAAACAAAAAAAACCCCCAAACCTGACATTGTGTTTGCAACCATCACAATTAATTCAAATCCTTCCTGTAGGTTTGTGATGATGATGATGGAGTCTGACCTTTAAAGACGTGCCCATGATGATGAGCAGGTCTGCTTTGGGGAAGTCCGTTTCATGTTGGAAATATTTTTCAGGTAGGTCCTCACCGAAAAACACAACATTGGGCTTGACTGTGGCGGAACAGAACGCGCACGTGGGGACGCTGTCACTCATGATGGCCTCCTGAAAAAGAAAATTGAAAAGAAAAAGAAAAAACCCGACATAAAATATAAGGTCGATCATTAAGATGACTGTCCTTGCAAAGCCATCGTAACTCGACACTGTTGCCCTTCACCTTGGCTTCGTCAGCAGGAAACGGTGTGTAGCACAAGTGGCAGGAGGCAGTCGCAAAACTTCCATGAGCTTCCACCAGTTTTTCGTCAGGAATACCGCACACTAAGAAGCAAGCAAATGACAGACATTTTTCATTTCTGCCTTTTTTTTCCTCTTTTTTTTTTTTTTTTAAATAAAAATATTTCAGACATTTCCCAGGCTGGGATTCATAAAGTCCATCTAATCTAACGTAATGGCTGTAAATCTCTATAAAAACGTGGCTCGACATACTTTTCTCCAAGCCGTCGATGTTCTGGGTGTACATGCGCAGCAGCAGACCTTTCTGGTGCAGCATGCGGATGAAGTAATGGATGTAATTGGGTCGATGTCTGCCAGGGTACAGCTCTTTGGCCAGCGAGAAGAAAGGACGAGGATCGTCGGAGAAGTAGTCGATATTGAAGACGGCTTCAGGGTATGGAACGTTGTACTTTTCCAGGTTGGCATACAAGCCTGTGCCTGGGGTTCTGATGGAAATAAGGACCACATGGAGGAATGGGCATGGGATAAATTACTGCTTTGAATAAATAAGTATATGGAACAGGAAATGAGAAGAAAGTCGTGTTTAATTAAGACATAAAACCTAATGGGCTGGCATGATGGCATGCTGTATTATTATTATTATTATTATTTTTATTATTTAACAGCATGTCCCAGAAGTGGTTTATTTTTCTTATATCCAAGCACTTTGTCAATGTCTGCAGCCTTTTTTTTTTTTTATTAAAAAGAGCGCATCAGAGTTACAGTTCATGTTGTGGAAAATCCACAAAACTAGTTTGATCCCATTAGAAATTTCGCCAAGATGAAACAATTGCAGCTTACAGAGAAACCTCAAAAGCACAAAGTGAGTCCTGACGTCTTTCCCTAAAGTGAAGAGCTTTATCTTTCATACAAACTGAAGTCTTCTTTCAAAAATGTTTCCTCTTTCATAAACATCTTACAGAAAACCTGACCAAAGCCCCAACTATACACTATTTATTATTAAATATTTCACAAACATGCTCTTTATTAGGCTTAACGTTTGTGAATGTCTACCACAAGAGTCCGTTTTAGCCGTCACTATGCCATGCTGTTCTGCGCCGCCGGGTGGTCATAAATCAAATTGAAATTAAATTAAATTAAAGGATTTGCCACCAATTTCCTAATTTAGTCATGGCCAATTCCATGCAAATCTCATGCGGCGTAAGGGGCGGTGCAACACGGTCGGAGGAAAGGGCTATCTGCTGACTTCTGTATGAACGAGCTCAGTGTCCAGGGGTAAACACCTAGTGTAACACCCCTAAGGGTAACAGCAAGAGACAGACCAATTTTGCTCACTTCCCAACCACAGATGGCTGTGGCATCATTGCCGAGGGGGGCAAACGCTTTTCTGTTGTACCACTCAGGTACTCTATATCAATACCTCTGACCAATCAGATAAGAGAATTCAGCAGCACTGTTGTCTTAAAAAAAAAAAAAAAAAAGAAGAAGAAAAAAAGGAAAAAAAGGAGGAGAACCCCCCTCCCAAACAAATAGTATTAAATTATCAAAAAAAGAAAAACCAACAACAAAAAAGGCACTAAAAATGGAAGTGAAGAAATCCGTGCAGTGCTTGAGCGAAAGTGGAACCCTCACCTAAAGTCTGGTATACCACTGGCTGTGCTGATTCCAGCACCAGCCACCACGACCACGTTACGTATTCGACCCAGCTTCATCAGACGACCCACAGTCTCGAGAGCTCCGCGCGGGACTGAGCGACCTGATGAGCTCTTACCGACATCAGGGCCTGCTTTTAACGCCTTTCCCCTCCTGAAATGAGCAGCGTAAAGTTTAGCACATTTTCCCAAATCAAAGTAAATAACGCAATTAAGAAAACCACCACCGGATCTCACCGTGCTAATGAGGCCTGCAGCTCGCTCACCCTCATGAGGCTCAGGTCATCGAGTAGCACGGAGTCTGAGGGTTTGCTCTGCTGGGAGGAGGACGGAGTGGATTCCTGAGAGCTGATGGAGCTGCGCGTCACTCTACCGAACCCAGACTGGTTGTTCCGTCTGTCCCGGCTCATCCTCGCTTTGCTCATGCCTGCACCTGTGCAACATAACACAGGACTGATGAATTCTCACATTGCATTCAAGAGGACTTGTGGGACAGACGAGTCACATAATCTTATACTTATGAACAGATTAAAAAATAATAATAATAAAAATTAATTATTATAGTAATTCTGATAGTCAAGCTTTATGTAGGCAGGCATTTAATATTTATAGGAGTCGTCTCCAGAAGCAGTGCTTTGTAACCGTCAGAGGTCAAGCTGTTCTTTTACAGCTCCGACTTCGAGACAAAGGATTTGCACTTTCTTGGTAACGTGACGACAGTTACTGGAATTTTTTTTTTCTTTTTTTAGTGATGGGATGGCTTGTGCTCTTATGACGCAAGTGACAAAAGGAAGTTTCATTTGTTTCCTGGACGTTCCACAACATTAAATGTAACTACCAATTGGTATAAAAGTACGATGTGACATCCCTTAAAAAATAAAAATCTGTAGCAGAAGAAAAACTGTTTCAGATTACCGTTACAGGAAATTACTCAAGGTCCTGATGCATTCCTTATTCGTATCACAAAAATCACCATGTCTTCTTAATCCATTAAGAGTTTAACTGGTCGCTCAGCCATAAACACAGAGACGCCAACCGAGGGCAAGCAGATATACATTTATATTCAATTAAAAGAAATGGATGGAGTGCTTAATAAGGTATTAAACAAGAACGACCAACGTGACGGACTAAAATGCTGCTTGTGTGTGGGAACAAATGTTGTACATCCATGTAAATGGACGTTAAAATATAATTAAATGGTCATAACCAAACGAATTAATTCTCCCTGATGTTTCTAAACTGCATCTTTTCGCCCTTCATGCGACTACACCCAAAAGGCCACTGTTTACCATGTGTAGCAGTTTAACACCACTGAATGTATGTTTTTATGTATACAAAGTTTATCAAGGTGTTTTTAGAGCATCAATTCATTTCCTTGATCGGGCGACAGGTCCCTCAATTTGTCTCCGTCCCATCTCTGTTCCAGAGGCTTCTGAGGCTATATTTAAACGGCAGTTTAGCCAAAATCACAGCGCGGCTCTTTTGTCTTCTCCTGCTTTGGTCAGTGAAAAGCTTCAATGTTTTAAAACTGTCACCTCACAAACAAAAGCTAATGGCTGTAATATATTTAGTGTTCCCTCTCTGTTGGGCAGCTATGCTAATACAGCTCACAGCTGTGGCAGCTTTATTACCCAGAGAAGGTGGAACGAGGAGGGGTGTGTGTGTGTGTTTTTAAAGAGCTGGGGGTGTTGGATTGGGGGTCCAGGATTGACCGTGTGTCAACAAACCCAGCTGGAACAGAAAGGAGGAAGCCCCTTAGAAGGCCCCTTGAACGCCACAAGCGGAGCGATGGAGGGAGAGTGAATGGAGATGGATGATTCGGGGATAAATTTCAATAAAGAGAGTTCGGAGGAGGCTGCAGAGACGTGGGAGTGCGTTACCAAAACTAGCAAAATATTCAGCTATATACAAGTACAAGTGTCGACAGTGTGCTGAAGTTTGCAAGTGTGCAAGTTACGACGAGCGACGATGCTCGAAGCTTTAATCATCACTAAAACACAAAGGCGTTCAACTGCTTTGAAAGTTTTGCAGCTAACCGGTGAAGTCACAGATTGAATATTTGATACAGAGTGGAAAAACACTGGCAAAAATGAATGAGCACCTAATGGGTTTTGGTTTTGAATGCACACAATAGAAACGATGAAATCAGTCTTTTACTGTACATCTTAATCCTTTGCAGTCTCAGGTTTAGGGCCACTGGAGTTTCAGCAAATATCAGACTGTGTCGTCGTTCCTCTTCATTTTAAATGCGACAAACCTTTGGAACATTTATCAGCATGAAAAGGAAGCACAACACACAGTGGGGCCCAAAAAATGTATACACGTTTTTAAAGCAAAATGGCGCACCACCACAATACCCCCGAGACGTGAGCGTGAAACGTGACATACAGCTGCCCTTTGAGGTCTATACAAAACTAGTGATACAGCTTTTATGCAGATATTTTTTCCCATGTTGACGTGGCCCCTCTGTGTTTCAGCAAATGCTGCATTGGGGTCGCAGCGAGCAGTGGTAGCTCAGGGTTAAGACGTTGGACTACTGATAAGAAGGTTGTGACGTCAAATCTCATCACCACCAAGCTGCCACTGTGGGGCCCTTAAGCAAGGCCCTCAACCTTCCCCTGCTCAGTTGCATAAACGAGAGTCGCTCAGGATAAGGGTGTCTGCTAAATGACGCTAATGTAATGTAATGCATCACAGGAACCAAGAAACATGTTTGCACCTGAAGATTAAATATAAACATTGTATCACAATCTAAAACATTCAATTTAGTGTTTGATTTTTAATAATTATTTAAACTGAAATTTTACTTAGTGATTAAATAGGGCGGCACATTGTTACATGGATGCCCACAAAAAGTGTCAATAATTTAAGCAGCTTGCTCTTCAGTAAGAGCTTGATCCTGGTCAGGGCCACTGAGGATCCGGAGCCCATCCCAGGAACCCAGGGTGCGGATGGGACAACGATCCATTGCAAGTCAGCCATGCACGCGTACACACATACGTGCAGTTAATCCACCAACTGACATTTTGACAGTCCGGAGGAAACCGGAGAATCCGAAGGATGCAGGGAGACACGTACTGTAACTTGTGCTGTGCTTGGGATCGAACCAGGGACCCTGGAGATGCAAGGTGGCGAAGCGTCCACTGCACCATTTTCAGTTGTAGTAAAAAGGCCGTGACCTCCTTTGCAGCTGGTTTAGAGTGATCTGAAGCTCTTTTAATCCACAAATTAAAGACAAAGAAATGCATCGAATAAAATGTAACCTGCGTCATGGCGAAGAAACAAGGGGGGAAGTCAGTCCTTTTACTGAAGGACGTTAAACTCGTCACAAGCTGGAGAGACACCACGATGACATTCAGAGGGACAATAAGCGTTGTTCCACCGGAGTGTTAAACCCATCTACTACAGGCCGTGGGAGAGCATTTGACAAAACCGTGTCTAAAGTAGGCAACCTCGTCAAGTTAAGATAAATAAATAAATAAAACCAAACAAAAACCCACAATACACCACGGACATGTTGATTTCAACTACTGTGACACACCAGCAGCTACTGGGATTTTTTTTAAAACTCTTTTTAAAAGCATTCAGGCTTATGAGATTAAACTTCCCCGTCTTCATTACTTTAATACCCATTTCTGGGGGGCTATTAAAAACTACAGGTGGCAAGAGATCGCTGCTTTTGTGTCCTATCCACCCTTAGAGACACTGCTGCGCAGGGCCAATATATCACAGCAGATCTTAATACGACTCCACACGGAGCGTTCTGCTGCGTCTCCTCCAAAAGGAAGATCACCAAGAACGAGAACCCTGACATGAAGTAAGATACAGATGAAACTGAAGGAGATGCCACATCAGGGAAACTCTTCATTCACACCCTTTTTTTGCACTTTGAGTTTAATAATAAGTAAGTAATTAGTAATATTAAGAGAACGGGAAACTGACGCGATGATTAACTGCAGTTTAATATCAGAGTAACAAACTGATGGGAAATGATTTCAGGAATTCCCAAAAACTCCTTATATTTAAGCAACATGGCACTCAAAGTGGTGGTGTTGTACTGAATATCAGTTGTGGGCATGCCAAGTGCTGGAGATAATCCTGAAAGATGATGACAGGAAGATTGTGGAAACAGGCAAAACGTTTCCAGCTCATTGTAGTAGAATAAATGACGCATCTGTGAAGTAATGGCTGATGTATGCCTGCTCCTTAGTTAGCCAGTATGGAGCCGGCAGTGGAAAGAGGGCAGACACACAGCTGTCTGCTTCACTAAACAAACAAGAACACATGAAGACAGGTGGACGCAAGCAGTGTGCAGAAACTAGTCAATCTTAAGTAGAGAAGAAACAAAGTTTTGATATAAAGCATGCAGGCAACACCACCTCCGACAGCTTACAAGACAAAAGAAAAGAAAAAAAAACAAAACAACTGGGGATGCAATGCAGATGTTCCTGCACAAGTAAAAAGCAGCAGTAACAAGATGGTGCTTTTTAGTTACACGCACTTAATTTTGGTCCCCCACAATATTCTAAGATCAATATGACTTTAGAATAACCATTATGTCAAAGAGTGTGTGTGTGTGTGTGTGTGTGAGAGAGTGAGAGTCAGGCAGACAAGTGTTCATGCCGTCAGTTAATACCAGAAAAGGCAAAACAGTTCACCTGATTGACTCAGCGTTGCACAATTATGTGTTTCGTTTTAATCAGTCTCCAAACAGGCATTTAGGCACAAACCGCCATCATTTCATGTGTTTAAATATAAAAATACATTCAAAATCAGATTCTGTAGAAACCAGCAGTGAATCAGAGGAGCCAAACGTGAATGACAAGAATTATGCAAGAAAACAGACAGACCACAATCACACACATCAGTATCACACACTCGAATCAACGTGTAACTCAAATGGTGAAAATGTCAATTCATTTCAAAGCTCTGTATATGTAATAAACTGACGACTCCAGGTATAATCACTATAAGCAAAATAACTCCAAACCAGTGTTTGAGAAAACAGCACCACAACTATATTTTATTCCTCAAACCTCTCTTTTTTTTTTTTTTTTTTTTAAAAACATATTAGACAAGAACAACAGTTCTGAGAAATTCATGCAATCCTTATGACGATGTCTCTGCTTTCTCTCCCTCACTCGCTCTCTCTCAGATCAGACCTTGCGGTCTCGGTCTGAAATCACCTGCACTTTTATTATAAAGTGAGGTCTCTCCACATAATATGGCTGATTACTGTGATCAGATTAATACGTTCCCATGATGTCCTGCATCACTTTAGAGCTCCTACCTTACATTACACCCAAAACCCCATTTTGGAAAATCACTTAAACTTTGTTCTTCCTTTCCTTCTTTTTAAGTCTGATATCTGCTCCATCTTAAAGTGCTAAGTCTGTAAGTAGCACCTCTAGGACATCTGCTCCACCATTCAAGTTCAGGCCTCACAGCTCTGGTCACCACGGTGATCGCGTCAACACTAAAAGGTCTCCTCTCCTCTTCATTCTCCATTGCGCTAATCACAGGTCACTTTGGGTTGGCTATTTGTTCATTCCTCATGATACAATACAACTAATTTGGGTTCAATGTACTATTTGTTCAGGGTGTGGGTGCATGCACAAATGCCTACCTTGTAGACAGAACAAGTAACTGACTAAAACATTCATTCATATTATCGCATTGGTTTAAATTAAATTACTGAGAAAAGCACATACTGTCGAGTGGGTGCAGCGTCATCGTTGGGAAGTGTGATGTTACAGTATTAAATATGGCCTGGCAGTGAAATTTGACTCTGGCGTGCAGAAGACTCAGAAACCACAAATTAACAGACACTGTGTTCAATTGAAACAGGTGAAGATGACTGAGGAGTGCATGAATGAATCTCTGGAAAAGATCCAGGTTTTCTGTGTGCGTGTGTGTGTGTGTGTGTGTGTATGGTGACTGATATTTAATTCTCTCATATTTTAGTACTTTGCTCACTTCAAAGTCATTAAAGCAAAGACTTGACCAAATTCATATTCAAGAAGTCAATGTCCTCTTGTGGAAAATCTGTTGAAGACTGACATCTAGTGGTGCGTATAAACATGGGGCAGCAACGTGAGGACATTGTAATAGCCTAGCCCAGAGGTCACGAACATGCGGACCGCAAAGCCGCCCCATACGGACCCGGACCTACAGCCAAAACAGAAGGTTATACTAGGCTACTTAAATATATATC
>JAQMCW010000036.1:8868717-8878941 GCA_030068335.1 Chrysichthys cranchii | reverse complement strand
AATTGCCCGTAGGTGTGAATGTGAGTGTGAATGGTTGTCTGTCTCTGTGTGTTGCCCTGTGGTGGATTGGTGACCCGATGTCAGATGGGTTTGGCGCCAGCTTCCCCCCCGCGACCCTGACCAGGATTAAGCGGCAGAAGACGAATAAAGACCATAATTAAACCAAAACTTTAAGGATCACCAGAAACAATGACCTAAAGTGTCCAAAATGTAATAGATGTAAATGTGTACCACGTTTCAAACCTGAGGTATGTTTATCGACATGCACTACATGTTGTTGTCATTTGGCAGACGCTCTTATCCAGAGCGACTTACATTTATTTTATTTATACAACTGAGCAATTGCAGGTTAAGGTCCTCTTCCACATAGTTGGAAGGACAGTGTTTAATAGGATGTCTTTGTACTCTGTAGTATTACAATTTCTGTCATTGGAACTAAGCCACTATGGTTTACCAAGTTTGGTGTGGAAGAACTTAATTGGCCTGCATGGACTTCTGACCTCAACCACACTGAACACCTTTGAACTCCTTGCACAATACCAGTGCTTCGGTGAGCAAATACAAAATCTAATGGAAACCCTTCCCATAAGCGTTAAGGTTATAATAACCGCAGGTGGGAATCTGGAATGGGAGTTTCAAAACGTACATATGGGTGTGATGGTCAGGTGTCCACAAACTTTTGGCCATAAAATGTATAACCAGCACATTCACAAACACAGTAGCTAAAATTTTCTGCTGCAAACATAAAAACTATGATGCTCACATTAAACATCTTTTCAACACACTTGGTGCTGTTTTGAATATAATGTATACAATTGTGGAAGAGTAAAGGATTTATAATTTCCACCGATGAGGAGGGCTTCCTTTTTGAGTCTGGTCCCCCTCAAATTTTCTTAATTTCATCTCCAGTGGTTTTTCCTTGACACTGTGTCCTTTGGTTTACTCACTTGGAATCAATATCGCCCTCTGGGGTTTTGTTAAGCTACTTTGAGAGGATGTCCTATTGTTGTACAAATAAAATTGAATTGAACAATCAATAGACTTTGTACTAATTTCAGAAACTTCATACAGTACATGACATTAAATCACCTTAGCTGATCGGTTAAGTATTAAAAACTCATACCAATTTAATTTATTGTAAATCTTCATCTTTATTCAGGGGGTGTAAAGCATGACACATGTATGTGAAATGCTCTGCCCTTAGGCATGCCTTTAAGGTGAACCTTCCATGAGTAAACTTTGAATATAAGAAGACCACTAATTCAAGGCTTAGATTACCTAAAGCAAAGAGATACTCATCTTGCCACACAATAGACTCAGTGGTGAAACACTATATACATTATTTTATTTTAGCAGCTGACTGTAATGGGGGTTATGCGGGCCTGAATGCCTGTGTGATTCTAGTCTCAGATTAGACTCTGAGTTTGATGTCTATCTCAGCCTGCTTGTAAATTACTCTGCTTGTGAATAATGAAGGCCTGTGACTGCTGGGCTTGTTTGCAGGGTGAGGAGTGGGGGTGTAGTCAGGTACAAGGCAGAAGAATTGTTTAGAAGGCATGGTTTGCGGTTCACAGCCTAACCGGAGTGGGTCATTTGTTTGTGCCTGGTTTGTGTTTCCCTTTGTTAACTTTGGGTTTGGATTACAGGGAGAGGTGAGAATGGGTTTGTAATTGTGCCCCACACACAGTCATGCACCTTCACAAACATACGCACACACACACACACACACACACTATCTGTAAACTTCATGACCTTGTGAGATGTGTAACTATATAACAAACAAACCCCAATTTAGTGTGGAATGCAACAAAATTGCATAAATGTGATGCGAAATTAATTTCTTGTTTCTGATTTATGACGATAAATGAAGTCGAGTGCAACGGGAAGGATTACTGCTGGTAATGTGTGTATTGCATAATCTTCAATTGTACATTAGTTTCACTTACAATAAGAGCTCTGGCGTCTAAAACACAAAATGAATAACCTGACACCAAGGTGTTTTTTTTTTCTTTACAAAACTTCATGCAACACTGTAAGTAAGGCTTTTGCTTTAGTCTTTTGATTGTGTATATACTATAGTGTAAGACACGCTAATCAATAGGTGGCTTTTTTAATTCTACTCAATTGGCAAAGTATGATGTATGCCACCTTATGAATATTTAAACAACATGCTAGTGGTGACTTTACTTCAAATTTTTTGGAAGGTATATAGCAGAGGTCACTAACAGGCGGCCCGCGGTCCGGATGCAGACCGCAAAGCCGCCCCATACGGACCCGGACCTACAGCCAAAACAGAAGGTTATACTAGGCTACTTAAATATATATCACACTAATTAGTTCGATATTATGATCTTCCGGACCTTTGCTTCAAGAAATTTTCTCTAACTGGACCTCTTTAAATTTTAGTTGAATACCATTGGCCTAGCCTTTCCGGGTGGGAGCTCAGGGACTTGATTACAACACGGTTGCTCGTGTTGGATGGGCCCGACTCTAGAGTTTCCACAGGACACGATATGATAAATGAAACTCAACCAGTGAGCAGCAGTTCTGCAGGCAGACACACTTTCAGTGATGAGAGACAGAGAGGTCAGTACAGAGTGGGCCGACTTTGAGCTGCCAGGAAGGCTATGATAACTCAAAGAGCCTCTCTTTAGTCCAGGCTTAGCAGAAAAGCAGCTCAGAATGTACCTTGAGGTAGACAGGCTACAACAGCAGACGACCATGTCAGGTTTCACTCCTGGTAACCAAGGAGGAGGACGGATGCACAGGCAAAGTTACGTCCATACATTGTAGAGAATACAGTCATCCCTCACCTATCGCGGGGGTATTTATTATATGTTATATATACATACACACATACATACACACACATTTATTTTAAGGCTTTATAAACCCTTCCCACTCTCTTATTAACATGTCCTATGCTCTTAAACCTACATCATTTTAACAACATATAAAATTCTATGAGTACTCACCAGTGAAGTATACTACAACTTGAATGATCAAGATGATGAATTAGCTGTGCAGTACTGATGACGAAGGTGATGACGGATAGATGAACGGTCACTGAGCCAATCAGCGCCCAGGATACAGAACACAGTGCTCTGGTTGGTTGCCTCCTATCCATCAGCCAATAGTGTGCCGTGTACAATCTCTTGTGGTCAAACTAGCTCAAGCAGTAGTGGCATACACTGCATTTTTATTGTGTATTCATCCGCCGATGAAATACATAGTGTATTTTATTTCTATTTAATATTCTTTTAATGTGTTTGAATTAATTTTTATATATTTTTTTAATATTGCATATAAAAACTGCAATACAGTGAAGCCACGATAGGTGAAGGTTTAGGGTGCGCAAACAATATTGATGCAAGTGTGATGAAAAATCATGCTCCGAGTCCAAGGGTCACATTTATACTGCTGGAACTGCTGTGAACAAGAATCCATTAGAAGCCATTATGGGTATAAGCTCACAGAAACTAGACAGAGAGCAAAAAAACCCAAAAAGACGCCCAAACTGATGAATTTTGATTTCTGCTGCAACATGGAGACGGCAGGGTCAGAATTTAACATCAACAGCATGAATTCACTCACCCTATATGCTTTGTGTCAGCAGTTCAGGCTGATGGTGGTGGGGGTGGTGTAATGGTGTGGGGAATGTTTTGTTTTTTGCATGTGTGTGTATAAGCATAGCATTCCTAATAAACTGGCTGGTAAGGGTCTGTTCACAGGAAATCCTTAAATCAAGCAGTGCTCTTCAAACGAAAGAAGTTTGCCTTACTCCATCTCACTCACAAAAAAGGGACCCATTTGGAAGATTTCCCAAATAAAGCCTGCAATCAAAAAAAGTGTTGCAGCTTGAAACTAGTTTCTACTCATCCTGTGGAGTTCTGGAGACTGCTCTGCGTCTTTTAAACTATATTGGACCATTCCGTTAGCCATGAGACTCGTGTGAAGGCATCCTGAGCATTTACAGACGGTCAGTACTGCTATGCATGGGTCACTATAAAACCTAACCCGCTTCATCCTGCAGACGGATTTACTTTCCCAGAGGGGAAATGCACGCGCGCCACCTCACACCATCAACACGATCAACACGATTAAATCCCTCAGCTTTACACACTTTAGCTCGGCTCTCTTTTGCCCTCAACTACATGTAAAAGCCCCCTCACCGTGCTGTAAAGCCCCCTCACCGTGCTGTAAAGTCCCCTCACCGTGCTGTAAAGCCCCCTCACCGTGCTGTAAAGCCCCCTCACCGTGCTGTAAAGCCCCCTCACCGTGACTCCACAGCTGTGATTTCTGTTAGCTTCAGTTAGCTAGCTCACGCGCCTGAATTTAACCGTTTACACAACAGGTTACTTCCGGTGTGTCTGTTCCATACACATTCCCAGTAAAAGTCAACACTAGATCATGATTCTGTGGACAAACCTGCCTCCAGGTGGGGGTCAGCAGTCAGGTAAAGGTGCAGGGTTGAGATGAGAGCACAGCCAGAGCCCGAAGAGCCGTGTGGTCCTCTGTTAAAGCACCGCACTGAGCTGCATCACACCGCGTCCCGGCGGAATTAAGGACAAATTAAAGCTGTTCAAAGCTTCAGGGCTTCAGTGTGCAGCCGGACAACAACAAACAAGCAGGAAATACGTCACTCTAAATAAGCGCGGGAAAACAGGGTGGGTGTATTCAAACAACAGACCAACAAACTGTACTCGAGTCCGGAGGATTTCTGAACAGGGAGAACTTCCACTCTCAGGACTTCCGGTTGGGTAGGGGGCGCTCGTGAGCTCGTCCTCAGTGAATGGAGCTAAACGGCTAAAAATAATTATTCACACCTTCCTCTAGACAAAAACAAAACAAAAAATCCCCAATTTTCTTTTCTTTATTTTTTTTTTTTATAAAAAATATATTATGGAGTATATTTTAGAATTGAAACATACAAACATATCAAATGATTTGGTTTCTTTTCTTTTTTTTCCCTTTCTTGCAGGGAAGGCCATTTTGTTTCTAAAACACTTGCATTCTGGTAATACATTTTACCCATTAGCAGAATGCTAGCCTTTCATGGGCAAACTCACACCCTTTAAGTGAACTGCAACCAATTTCACTACAGTGGCATTAATAGGAAGTGAAGACGCTCTCAGTAGACAGACTTTGCAGAGATGTGCTTAAAAGCGGGAGACAGTAATCTTAACAGTTTTCCCACTGACGGAAACGTAACCGCTATCTAGCATTAGTCTGGGTCACGGCATCTGGTATCAGTTCTCCAACATCTTCCAACGTTCTTCTAACATTTACAACAGTAAAGCAGGGCAGATTGTAAATTGCTCTGTGTCATAATCCAACTGAAGAGCTGACACTTAATGCAGTTTTCTGATTGGCTGGCTAGGTGTATATAGGAGTCCTATCATATGAAGTTATTAAAGTCCATATCTGTGCACTGAGAACTTTTGAATGGTAACCATGGGTGCTTTCGGACCAAACAGTTCTAGGGACTTTTTGAGAGGAACTGACCCCTGGGGAGCTCCACTGAGAACTACACACCTTCAAGAGACTTTTCTCTGTTTGCATTCACACCACTAGTAGGAATGCTGTGACAAAAGCCACATGAAATCAGCTCAGTCTGAACTGTTTGTCCATATCTGCTTTCCCCCCCTTTATTTTTACATCGAGCTGTTATTTACACACCTAATATTGATTTAAGGCAGTACCAGACTCTGAATTGACTCTGACTCTCGACTGGACATGAAGATTTTTTATATAGACTATCTGGCAATTAGAAAATCTACTTCCCCACTGATTTTAGTGATTTCAACCAACATGCCATGTATTCCCCCTCGCGGTGCATTTCAGATGAAGTGCATGCACTCCAAATTTTGCTTTGTTCTTTATTTGTTTTGCTGTTATATGAATATGAAGATACAAAGATTTTTCATATAGACAATCTGGCAATTAGAAAATCCACTGGTGATGATCTTGTTAGACTAGTTCATTCTTGACTTTCACTCACAAATCAGACTAGGCTAGACCTATTTGACTTACAACAGAGATATAGAAACTAATTTTGACTATGTCTAAATTATATGTCTAACCCTAACCCTAACCCTAACCCTATTCTAATGCACTTTAGTACATTAAACAGTGTGCAAATGCTCCTCTGGCTTTTTTAATAGGCATTAGAGTAAAAAGAATACAGGCAAGTCACTTGAGTATCTGTTGAAAACACAACAATTAATTTTCTTGGGACTGTTAGGACAATACGTAATTATATAGCAACAAATATTTTCAGTGACCTAATATGAAAATATAAAATAAATACAAAAACAAAAATCATTGAGTGAGCGACAGTTCTGTGGGTGGAAACATCTTGCTGATGAGAAAGGTCAGAGGAAAATAATTGGCCGATTGGTTCAAGCTGCCAGGAAGGATATAACAACTCAAATCATCACGTTGTACAATCTTGGTGAGTAGAAAAGCATCTCAGTATGCACAAAGCATTGAATCTTGAGGTGGATGGGCTACAACAGCAGAAAACCACACCAGGTTCCACTCCTGTCCGCCAAGAGCAAGAATCTGGGGCTATCAAGGGCACAGATGTACTCAAACATAAGAGTTCCAATATTTGATAAAAAAAAAAATAAAAAAAAGGTATTTTTCCAGTCTGTCCAGTTTCTGTCCTTTATACACCATATAAACCACAGTAACTAGAGTAGAAACACATTTAATTTATACACTGAAGTATGTAATTTCAAAAATCATTCATTTGACCATCTTCAGTAACCACTTTATTCTGATTGGGGTCACACTGGATCCAGAGATGGCCCAGGAGCACTGCATACAAGGTGGGTAATACATCATAGATACACTCCTTATGTTCCATCATAGGACACTACACACACACACAGACACACACACTTTTATTTATACCTAGGGCAATTAAACATAGCTAATCCACCTATCGCCATGTTTTTGGGAGGTGGGAGGGATCAGGAGGAAATCCCAGATGAACAGAGACTCACAAAATCCACACAGAACACAACCCTATCCCTAATTAGAAGGATGTTACTCACTTATTCATCTTCTGCCACTTAATCCTGTTCAGGGTCGTGGGGGGAAGCTGGAGCCAATCCCAGCTGACTTCAGGTGAGACGCAGGGTACACCCTGGGCAGGTCACCAATCCACCTCAGGGCCAACACACAGAGACAGACAACCATTCACACCTACGGCCAATTTAGAATAGCCAGTTAGCCTAATCCGCTCTGTGAATGTCTTTGGATTGTGGGAGGAAACCCGAGTACCCAGAGGAAACCCATACGGACACAGGGAGAACATGCAAACTCCACATAGACGACACCCAGGTCGACTTTAGGGATCGAACCCAGGACCTTCTTGCTGTGAGGCAACAGTGCTGACCACCACCCCACCCCTAGACCAATATTACAGAATTTATATTTATATGTTTATAAGCATGCATGTTATTTTCCTGAACAAACAATAAAGACATGACGTTGCAAAGTCTTTCTCTTGAAAGTAAACATTTTCACCATGAATATAATCAAAAGATTAAAAAAACAACAAAAACAAATCGAATGCAAATAAACATATTTACTTCCATATACCTTAATTTGCTTTAATAAATATACCCTATGTGGACAAGATCCAAAAAGGACTAAAGACTAGCAGCTGGCCCAGGCTGTCTGTGGACCCTGCTGCTTTAAACATGTCCACAGAGCTCTTGGACATGAATTCTTCCTGTGCTCTCCTTGTGCCAGTGTCAGTGAGAAATGCAGGTTTCCGTGAGTTTTGAACAAACTCTTGTGAAATTTTAATTTATTTTTTTTTTTTTTTTTTTTTTTTTATCGTGAGGAAGTCCACGTTCTCAAGTTGGAGCGCTGAGACACTGTAACACGTCACTTCCTGTCTAATCTGTCCACACTGGTAAAAAAAAAGGAAGAAAAAAAGAGCAAAGTAGAGCGCCACGTCCACGTCACGCAGTGAGCTGTATGTGAGACAGAAACACAGACAGTCCGGGAGCGGAAGGTTATTTCTGTGCTGAGAAGACTTTTAAAAAGCTTCACGTTATTGAAAGGCGACAAGGAGAAGCGGGCAGAAGAGCAAAAGTTCAGAGGAAAAGGAAAAGCAAAAGCAACTCCTGCTACATAAAGCTTTACAAGTGAGTGAGAACATCATGTCGCTAACGTTAGCTAGCACTTGTGGAAGTTTGCATGTTTTTAATTTTCTTTTTAAGGAGCCTAGCTTAACAAGTTAACGACCTCGAATAACTGTAAAAGACTCAAGTGTAATAATATCATTGTTTTTGATGAATATTTCGGTCATGGCTCTCTTTAAGTCAGTTTTTTTGGCATGCTGTTGTTGTGTTGGTCCATTTTTGGGCTCCAGAGTCACAACTTTTACATGATGGCCTTCAACACCAGGGCTGGATTATCCCTGAACAGGCCCTTTATTTATTTGTTTGTTTGTTTGTTTTCTGCCCCTAAATCTGAATTTCTAGCCTCTTTGTTGAGTAGCAGCTTATTTTGCAGCTCTTTATGAAAAGACTTTCCAGTCTAATTAGCATTGTAGCTTTTGTTCATGTTAACACGCTGTGATTTCTTGTAAGATTCTTGTAAGAAACTTTTTAAGACAGTCTCTTCGCGTTTCTTTGTGAACAAGGGCATTCGTTGTAAGTCAACTAGTCGTGTTTTATAAAGTTTTTCTGCCTGGCTGATGGAGGAAAGCTGTGGAGAGAGGGCACAGTGCTGGATCACTCGTGCCTACGTGTAACTGCACTCAGTGGAGGGCTTGTTTGTCTCTGGGCTTTAGGGCTTGTGCTCAACACACACACACACACACACACACACACACACACACACACACACACAGGAAACACTGAAGGCCTTAAAAAAAATTATTACAGCTTAAAGAGTATTAAAGAGAAAAAAAAAACCCCACCATCCTTAATAACTCTCATGCTAATCTTTATCATGTGATCTTTAATGGCATCCAAGATTTATTTTTGTAATGAAATTCTTTACTTTTTTCCTCCCCCCACTTTCTTATTTCATCGACTTGTCGGATTGCTTTCACCTCCTGCTGACAGTGTTGGCAGTAATACTTGGTCTCACATCATTTCTGCCTAAAACAAGTGATGCAGCAGTGCTTTAGTCCTTTATTCTGTACACCCCCCGCCCCCTCACTTTGTCAAAAGTACACTCTGCTGTACACAAACCGATCAGGATCGAAAGCTAGAGTTTTCATTGTCATCCTGTGGTGAACGGCGTCAAGCGCTTCATCATCGTCATTATAAATTATTATCTAGCCGGACTTCTCTGCTTTAGCTCACAGTAATTGTAGCTTATACCTGAATGGCATTCGGGCACATTGAGCAAACATTTACTGTCTCCACGACACCAATTTTACACTGGATTTCTCATTTAGCAGACTCTAAACCTCACTAAAATGGTGAGTGTGAAAAAAGATGTTTGTGCTCTTTTGATTTTAGGAGGTCACAGGGAATTTTAACCATTTGGCATGTACCTATGGATGATGTCTACCAAATGAATGAGACACCCCCCTCCCCATTAACCAACGTTGTAACTGTGCTAGCAGTGTCCCTCTTTGATAACAACATGTAACATAATTAATAGATCTACAAGCCCTCGATATTGCCTTTAAAGGGCACTGGGCTGTTACAAATGTGTAAACAGTAGTGTTTGGATGTGTAGAGTAAACACAGTCTTGACTGGCTGTGAACTGGTTGGCCTTGTTCCGTGTTGTAAGCAGCACACCCTAGCTCCTAGGTAGTTTTTTGGGCCCCTTCACAAGTGCACTTTAAAAACCATGTAATCCTTCTGATTTTCCTTCCACAGAGCCACAATGAGCAGAATAGATGAGCCACAGCACGATGAGCCTGCATACTTGAAGGATGAACCTCCAGCAGGTGATTTTGTTTCTTTGAGTTTCTTTGGCATAAGTCATTCGAACCTGGCATATGTGATGTTAGTACCACCATGAGGTCACACGGTGGTGCTCTCGTGCCAACTAGTCATCCGTCTTCTGAAGGGCCCCTATAACTCCTCCCTTCTCTCTCTCTCTCTCATATATATATATATATATGTATATATATATATATGTATATATGTATATGTATATGTATAATATGTATATGTATGTATCTGTATAATATTTATATATATATATATGTATGTATATTTATAATATGTATATATATA
>JAQMCW010000036.1:8844090-8858299 GCA_030068335.1 Chrysichthys cranchii | reverse complement strand
GCTTACTCAGCGAGCTCGACACGTGATCTGTAGGTCGGCTTGGGGCGGACTGGGACACGGGAACGCGTAATGGCGGCAGGCCGCACGAAACGTGATGAAATATCCCAATGTCGTATCCCAAAAAAGCTACCAAATCACAAAGCAGAAAACAGCCCGACATCAACCTCGTATCTCAAAAATGTCGTCATTTGGGGCACTTGTAAGTCATCACAAAAAAGCACTTACAAATGTAAAAAAAAAATACCATTTTTCTGAGGCTGGAACGGATTAATTATATTTACACTGATTTCAATGGGGAAAATTGTTTTGGGTCGCGAACGAAGTCCCGGAACGGATTAAGTTCGTGAACTTAATCCTACTGTCCTACTGTGATTGTTTCAACATAGAGACGGTTTTTCATCTTATTTACCTCCTGTCCTGAAGAGGGCAGAAGTGCGCAATCATAGCATGACAGACACAAAACATTTAAAGTAGAACAAGAGTGTGCCCTTGGTGAGGCAGTACAGCTGTCTGGTGTGAGTATATTGTACTAAGTAAGTAGTCTGTAGAGGCTGTTATATAAATACACATTTAGTAGACATATATACGTATACATATATGAAACTGGATTTTTATTTTTGTAAAGTTATAAATTGGTGCTTATGGGTTGTTAAGACTTGTATTGAACAGGACAAATACTAAATACTTCCCACACTATCTAGTGCGTTTCTTTCTTTTTTAATTGCTAATTGAGCATGTTAATAACATTGTTATGACTCACTGTTTTGAACATTTTTTATAGCCACACCAAAGATTTCCAGCTAAAGTAAATAAAAAAACTAGTCTAAACCTGTTTTAAATTGTTGACCCACCTTTAGTTTATACATACTTGCCATTTGGGGTGTATGTCTCACTGGCTTTCATGACATTTGAATGGATGATTGTTTCAGTTGAATTAACGTTTGCATTGCTCACAGGTAGTAGACACGCACAGGAGACATGTGCAGACATGCTGCGACCGCTCACAGTGTCCCTGATGCTTTCTTGGCGGATCCAATGTCTCCCCGGCATGTGTTGCTCCTCCGTCGGGCAGGCTGAGAACACATCAACCATAGACGCACTTCACAACCTGTCGGTCGACATCTCCAGGATCCGAAAGCTCCGAGGCTGGGTGTTGTGCCAGAGCCCAGTTTATGTGACGGAGACGGTGGCCATGCTGAGATCTTTGGGGGTTAAGGACAAGCTGATTGCTCAAGTACTTCAACACCACCCAGAAGCAATCCTCTGTCCTCCTGAACATTTGGAGCCTCAAAAGGAACTGTGGATGTCCATCTGTGCCAGCCACAGAGATCTAGTTGAGATCATTGAAAAGTTCCCATCCTCATTTTTCATCTCATCATGCCATATTGAGCACCAAAGGGCCAACATTACGTTCTTCCAGAACCTGGGTTTTAATAACCGTGTCATTGCCAAGCTGATGGCGAGCAGCCCACAGAACTTCAGAAGACCCGTTGAGCAGAATGAGGAGATGGTCCAGACCCTTCAAAAGATGTACTTGGAGCTAGGAGGAAATGAGGTCAATATGAAGGTGTGGCTGCAGAAACTGCTCAGTCAGAACCCATACGTGCTCATGAAACCTCTAGAAGCCATGAGGAATAACCTCAAGTTCCTACACGAATGGGGCTTCACCAACAGTGAGCTCCTGCAACTTCTGTCCAAACTGAAAGGCTTTGTCACAGAGCTTCACCCAGAAACAATGGGTCTTACTTTGAATTACTCGCAGGAAACGCTGGCCTGCAGTGACGCTGAGCTTCGACAGATCGTGCTACAGTGCCCAGCGTTGCTGTACTATTCTGTGTCCATGTTGACAGACAGATTAAAATGCTTACTCGGTGGTGGAGTTAGCCTGCAGCAGATCATGCAGACGCCCACTGTTCTGGAATTGACCACACAGATCGTTCAGTATCGCATTCAGAAACTGCGTTCTTATGGTCATGATATTAAGACGGGAAGCCTGGAGCTCCTCACTGGCACTAAGAAAGACTTCGAAATGAGGTGTGGAAAACTGCTTCTCAGGCAAGAGCGTCCACTATTTAACCCAGTAGCACCACTAAGGACAGATGAGTGAGATTTCCTGTTGCGAACAGGTGCTATAAGCTTCTAATTAATAAAATCTTAAGGTGAATTTCATTTATTGTCCTGCATCAGGCACTGTACAAGACAACCATGTAAGTGTAATATAGAGATCATAATTAAATTATTCTGACTTTTTAAAAATGTTAAAATGTTTTCAAAAAGTAATGTACAAAATCTATAAATGGCCCTTTGTGCAGTGTTGCCAACTTAGTGACTGTGTCGCCATATTTAGCAAGTATTCAGACCCCTCTAGCGACTCTTTTTCAACAAAGCGACTAGCGACAAATCTAGTGTCTTTTTTGTGGTGTTACTGGAAACTTTTAGAGACTGATGTGAAAGCATGTATCGTTCTTTCTCTTCTCAGTGAGGAGCAGTTGCTGCCATGGGCCCCTGCTCCATCCCAAGGCCCTCGCAGGCGGCCCAGTCCTTGTGCAGCAGTCCCTCCAGCTGCACTCAGAGCGGGAGACGTTCACCCCTCTGCATCCAGACTGCAAATGAATCGTGCATGCGTGAAGCTGCCGCTGGCTTCAGTCAGGGCAGGATGTAAATGTAAAATTTTCTTTGTGTAAAATAAATCGGTGCATTTGACTCACACAGCCTCAATCACTTACTCACCTTGTCCACTGTGTGTGTGTGTGTGTGTGTGTGTGTGTGTGTGTGTGTGTGTGTGTGTGTGTGTGTGTGTGTGTGCCTCTTGTGACATAAGCTAAACATCTAGCTGACTAGCTCATCATTTCTCAGTCTAAACTGTACACTCAGAAATACAGAAAGGAGTGAGAACCAAACCCTGAATTTAAAGCCTGGTTGAAACCGTTTATTGGAGGTAAAACGATGTGTATTTGCCCCCTTCATGAGTTTCTCCATTTTTGTTTATTAACAACACTTAACAGTTTTTGATCTTCAAATAAATTTAGTATAAGACAAAAGACAACATCAATGCACAGTTATCAAATGATCTTGTGATTTACTGAGGAACAAAACCTCCCCAAAACCTATTTCACCTGTGTGAAAAAGTAATTGTCCTCTAAGGATAATACTGGTTTGGGGCACCTTTTGCAGCAAAAACTGCAATCAAACACTTTCCATAACACAAGATCAGTCTTTTGTATTGCTGTGGAAAACTTTTGCCCACTCTTCTCCACAAATTTTTTTTCCCCCCAAAATTCCATCCCATTGGAGGGTTTGCAGCTATGAACCGCCCTTTTCAGGTCCTACCATAATATTTCAATGTGCTTCAGGTCTGGACTTTGACTAGGATACACCAAAATTTTAATACATTTTTTGCCGTTCAGAAGTGGAATTACACTTATGGTTCAAATTGTTGCCTGCTGCATAAACCTTTATGCTTTAGCTTCAGATCATGGATCCGATGACCAGACTTTCTCCTTTAGTACTTTTTGGCAGAAAGCAGAATTCATCCATCCCTCAATTATGGCAAGTTGACCAGGCCCTGACACAACGATGCAGCCCCACAGCATCACACTACCACCACCATGTGTGTCTGTGGGCATGATGTTCTCATTGTGGAAAGCTGTATTAGCTTTACGCCAGATGTAACAGGACCCAGGTCTTCCAAAATGTTCCACTTTTGACTCATTAGCCCTAAAGTTTTGGGTAATCGAGGTGTTTTTGGCAAATGTCAGGCGAGTCTTTATGTTCCTCTTGCTAAGCAGTAATTTGTAAACCTTGCCACTCTCCCATGCAGAACATATTTGCCCAATGTCTTTCTGATGGTGAATTGTGAACACTGCCATTAACTGAGCTAAGAGAGACCTGCAGCTCCTTAAATGTTCTTCTGAGGTCTTCTGTGACTTCTCAGGTGAGTTTTCTACACACTCTTGGAGTAAGTCTGCTAAGTCTGCCACTCCTGAGCAGATTCACCACTGCTCCATGTTTCCTCCATTTAGAGATGATGGCTCTCACTCTGGTTCTCTGGACTCCCAGAGTTTGGGACATTGATTTGTAACCATTTCCTGACTGATATATTTTAACAAGCTTCTTTCTCAGATCTTCTGGAATTTCCTTTGATCGAGACCGAGTGTGCTGTTTGTTGAGGGAACGTCACATTGCTGGAAGGGCTTTATTTAAGTGAAGTCTAGATTCAGGAGTAATCAATCTCGGGAGTGGCCAGTCTAACTGAAACCTTTAATAATTATATTTCATTCATTGAGTGTCTAAGGCACAATTACTTTTTCACAAAGGTGATGTAGGTTTTAGGGAATTTTTGTTCATCAGTAAATCACAAGATAACTGGACAACTGTGTATTATGTTTACTCAGGTTGTCGTTTGTCTTATACTAAATTTGTTCAGAGATCAGAAACAGTTAAGTGTTGATAATAAACAAAAATAGAGGAACTCAGGAAGGGGGCAAATACTTTTTCACAGCACTGTAGTTACAATCATTTTCTCACATTGACAGGTTTTTTCTGTTGTCTCTTTTTGGTTCATTTAGATTGTTAATGTTGATTGTATACAAAAAGAATGTTTAAAATATTATGGGTAAAAATGTTCATCTTCTACTGTGACATTCTTTAGGCTCCTAAGTGGACCATAAGGTTAAAAACCAAACCAGACTTGACTTGTTGTTTATACAAATATGGACAGGAGTGGAGGGGTAAGCATTTGCACTATGAGCTGTAACGTTAGCTGAATGTTTCTCCCCCTTCACTCATTGTAAGTGCATGAACTGACGAGATTGTACAGTAAATGGCATAAAAATGGACCAAGCGTATACTTTATGAAGTGTAGCCTGTGCAGATCTAGCACCCCTGCTGGCTAACTGCTGTTTTCGTTTCCTGTCATAAATGTATTCACTTCTGTATTAATGAAATATTTCCAGCTGGAACTGGACAGATGTTTAAAAAAAAAAGTGACCATATTTGTCAGATAATTTCTACTGGATAAGGGGGCGGGGCAGGCAAAGGAGTGGTTTGCCAAATTGACAACATGGCAAAGGGATTTTGGCTTTGTTTCTATAGAATGGGAGTGAAAGGGAACACTGTGTCCATTTTTTTAGGCATTTGATGAATAAGCTCATGCAAGATCCCTTTTGTACCAGTTGAATAGCAGTGGTGTGGGTGGATGGGTGATGTCCAGGACTGAAGGAGCCGCTAAGCGAGAGTCACACTGTCAGACAAGCAGAGACAGGTGGAGGAGTCCCAGTCTTGAAATCTGAGCATTAGTGGACCTGTTCAGATTAAGCCAAGATTTTTTACTTACTGCAGGCAAATTTGTGCTTAATATATTTGTCATCTGGTATGCTGAAAAGAGATTAGGTTTCCAAGTATATTGGAGCTCCTATTTCTGTAGCTTGGACATAACAAAATGTCAGCGGTGTTCATCTGTTCTCATCTGTGCTCAGTGATCCGATGTCTAAAATAAATATTTGAAGCAGCCATAGATTAAATATTATAAGAGTTATCACTGTTTCGGTGCAGTTACTACAGCCATTAGGAAGCCACATCTCTTCATTCGATGGACAGACAGACAGATTACTTTATTAATCCCTGAAGGGAAGTTTGGTAAATGGAAATTTAGTCACTAGTATACTGACAGGCACAGAGGCCACGTCTCTTTCTCTGGGACCGCCTATGGAAATTACTTTGAGAATGTTTCTAAATAGTAATTCATCTCATATTTTTGACTGAGTGTGATGTCCTGAATCAAGCGCACTTAATTCTGGTGAGTTGGATCTTTATGTTGACATATACAAGCTCTGTGAATTTTAATTCAGGGTTCAGCTAAATTTATGAACTTTTTTGTAGTTCATGAGGTTGGAACAAATTGTCCTGCTCTTCCTCTTTCTTTCTTTCTCTCTCTCTCTCTCTCTCTCTCTCTCTCTCTCTCTCACAGAGATGCAAATTACTGCAGTACTGACAAATCCTGACCTTCTGTCACTCAATAACCTCTGCACACAAGCACGGACAGACTCGCATTTGTACTGCAGGCATGTATTTCACTGTATTTCAATGAAGGTAAAAGCAAAAACATGTTTTTGAGTCCATTTGAAATTTTTTTTAGGAAACCTCCAGGTACTGGCATGGGAATGGGACCTAAGCCACAAAGATAACTGTACTATGAGAAGTTGAAATGATGCTTTACTGTGTAGATCTGTCTTCTATGTTGTGTCTTGCCCATAAGCAGGTGAAGGAGGCACTCTGTAAACCAGCCGAGACAAAGTCTGGTGACTGGCTCATGGTCAAGGACTACAGAAGGAAACGTAAGCATGGAAGGTGGCTGGGACCACATCAAGTGCTGCTCACCACGGAAACAGCTGTGAAGGTGAAGGAATGGGCCACGTGGATACATTCCTGTCATTGCAAAAGGGCACCAGCCTTGGAAAGAGAAGAAAAACAACATTCATGTGACAGAGAGGTGACCGAGTAAGGTATTTCTTAGCCTTGGTGAGGTGGGAAGTGTGTGCACAGGCTTGCTTGCACTCGGAGCACCAATAAACATCAAGGCAAAGATCTACCGATCTAAAAAGATCACCCCTGAAAACCGTGATAACATGTATCTGCCAAGGGAAAAGCATCTCAAACACACATGGATGATGCTGCTTGCTATGAGTCTGCTCATCATGACTCGGTGTTAGTTTTTTTGCAAAATGGAGATGGAGATAGCAAAGGTGAGAAATCTCAGATGACGGCATCTTCTAATAAATTCTGGAAATAATACGCGAGCCATCCGTGAAATGAAGACAGTCGCAAAACAACTGCACACGTAAGTGACACCTGGGGCTGGATGTATGGACTGTTTGGCAAATGGACAGCGTAAGCTCGTGGGAGCAAATATCCGCCTCTGAGGACCACGTATCATGCAGTGCATGTCCACCTTAAGGACAAGACTTGTAAACCAGCATCTCAGCGGACATCAACTGATGTAGATTGATCCATATGAACTGTCGAACAGGCCAACCAAACAAAAAGAAGAACACAGTCCATCCTTTGCATGGAAAGAAGGCAATTAGATTAGTACAACTTCAAGGAAAACGCTTCAGGAATTTGCCTATTTCTAATTCTGATTGCTGTTAAAGAAATATCTTTGTCTCACAAAAGCCTTAGTATAATTATTTCCAAGGAGTAACTTCATGGCGTTTCTGGAGAATAGTATCCGGGGATGGACATATGTTTAGTCCTGCCTATGTGTACAAGTTTCATGAATTAATCATATTTGAAATCATCAATAGATTGATAAAATGGGGAATGTAATAGAAAATTTACATTAGTAACGTGTACATCTTTGTAATACATGTAGACAGGGACGGCATCAGGCACAGGCGCCTAGGGGGCCAAATTGGTGGAGGGCAGCATCTAGTGGTGGCCTTCATATATCCTCGATACATCACTGAATTTAACATAAATAAATGAGATATTTAAGATATGAGGTATTTAATTCTGTCAAAACCTTAAGCCCATGACTGTCAGAATAAACTGAGTGACAGATATTTTCGATTCTGGTAGTGTGCTGTTGGAACAGGATGACCTAATGACCAATCAGAAAATGTTCACACACCAGACCTGAGCTTTTTATGCTTGCAAGAAAATACAAATAGATTCAGCCAGAGAGAGGAGGTAGCTCTCTCTCACACACATGCCTTTGGGTGTGTGTGTGTGTGTGTGTGTGTGTGTGTGTGTGTGTGTGTGTGTGTGTGTGTGTGTGTGTGTGAGTGTGTGTGTGTGTGTGTGTGAGTGTAGATGGCCCCCCTTTTTTATGCACCTTTGTTATGTATACACTTGGCTACATTTGCTCACATCTCCTACAGTTACAGTCAATCACAATTCGACATGCTACATCACTACCATATTATTTCAAAACATGCCAAATTTTGTGAAATTATATCCATGAGGCACTGCAACTGATATTTATATTTCTTCAAAACCATTTAAACTAAAACTTTAGGGGCGATCAAATATAACACTAGGTCACATCTAGCCATAGCTTTACTTTGTTACTTTGTCAGGTTGCTGTTTATTGGTTGCATTGATTGTATTTATTTCTTGCTTTGATTGCATGTTCATATTCTTGTTCAGTCTATTTTGTAATATTTTTTGTTGTTTATTTACTGGTATGTTTATGTGTGCATTTTATTGTAGTTCTATTTGATGCAATTTGTTAACTCTGCTATTTGAACGATCCTTATGTGCTACAATCTAATTGTTATTTACTGATGAGTGTTATTTGCTATAGGTCTTTATTTTTGTTATACAATTGTTTGAAAAATGTCAAAGCCATACTGCCCCCTGCTGTTCATCTTAATCTTAGATTCATATAGCCCTAGAGCCCTAAAGGTTTCTGTAATGTATAATGCTGATCCATTCATTAATCTTGAGTAACAGCTTTACCTTGGTCAGGTTCACCATGTATCTAGAACCTGTATATCCAGGGAATACACCTTGTCTGGGATTCCGGTCCATACACATACACATTCACACACTCATGTAGGTGCAACTTATAGTAGTCAATCCTGTAACTGAAAAGCTTTTTAGTGGAGCGAGGAAAAAGCTTAGTGGAAACCCACACAGAAACAAGGAGACCAAGTGAAACACTAAACATACAGTAACATGAGCTCAACATCCAGGGACCTTGGAGCTGTGAGGCAATCTGCTGCCCCCACCACCATGCCACCCTTAAACTGGCTTAAATGATTAAAAAAGAATACAATATTTTATGATTTAAAGGTGTTTTGAAGAACAGTCTGCTCAATTTCCCAGAATCCTCATGCATTCATCAGACACCTAAAAACACATAATAACACATGAACACGATGGAATGCAACAAATGTCACAGTTAATCATTCTTTATTGAGAAATTGAACTGGACATCTAGCTATCCAGTCAAATTGATCAATGCACCTTGTGAACAGTTGCCTTGTCTAAGTTATTACAGAAATAATTTTAAGAACGTAATTCATTCAAGATTTGTGTGTGTGTGTGGGGGGGGGGGGGGGGGGGGGGTACAGGATGGCGAAGAGCTCCTGATCTCATACAGCAGATGGTAAATTAATGCACTTCATGCTTGTTGGTTTGTAGGATGGAGAAGCCCAGTGTTTCTAGTCACTCGGTTTGTTCAATTTTTCTTTGGTACACAGCATTTGTGACACAATGACATGAGTAAGAGTGAGTCTGGTGAGTGGTTGCAAACTGTTGAATCTGTCCATATTACTAAGAGAGCTGACAGGCTTTACACTGGCATTTGGTCCTGTTTAACCATCTGCTGGTCCTTTTTATGTAACATTCTACTTGTGAAATTCAGGATCATAATAAAAACTGAAAACATATTCTTTATTTGGTGCTGTAGACATATTCTGTGTTTGTAAATAACACTACAGTGCTGGGCCTAGTATTAATATTCATACCCCTTGGACTTTTGCGCATTTTCTCATGGTACAACCTGGAGCTGAAGGAGACTTAATTGGGATCTATATCATACAGGGGTTAAAATCGATATAGTCTGTAAAATTAATTTACCAAAGTAGAATCAGAAAGAATCAAAGCTGTAATTGCACATATTCACCACCATTGGTGCGAAACCCCCAAATTAGTTCTGGTGCAATCACTTGCAATTAGAAGTCATGTAATTATTAAAATATATAAAGTAATCATTAAACAAACATCTAATATATTAACAAGAGACCATTCACCAAACTTCAGTGAATGGGTAAGGATGGTATTAGTCAGAGAGGCAGACAAGAGATCAAGGGTAATGCTTCATGCTAGCACCACCGTGCTTCACTGTTAGGATGTGTTCTCAGTGATGAACAGAGTTAGGTATTTTGCTGAAGGTAGCAGCTTGTGCCAAGCTCAGAATGTTCAGTTTTGGTCTTATTCGACTAGAGTACCTTTTTCCATGTTTGCTGAATCTACATATGCCTTTCGGCAAAATCTATACTGGATTTCATATGTCTGGAACTTTGATAGTCTGGGAAGTTAAAGGACATTAACTAACACATTTAAAGAAATATAAAATCTGATTTTAAAAAAAGCAAAATCCAGTTTGTATTTTTGAGTCACTCATTCAGTGTGCACAATACAACACACTTGATAGAAATAATACTTCTTCAAAAATCCATCTTCTTATTGTAGCTACTTGGTCAGATTTCCTTCCTGAAGACTTGAAATTGAAATTTGATGCCATTTTCTTCCTGAATCTCATCTGGCACACCAGTGAACCTGTATAAAAGTGTAAACAGTGACTGAGGTCAGAAAGCTATTTACACAGAAATGCCAGTGTGGGGCCTGTTGTGATGAGTAATAAAAAATAAATGAGAAGAGTTAAGCTGATGTACCTATTAAAAACAGAGGTTTTTCACAGAAATACAAAAATAGCTTACTTATTTTGTTTCCGATAAACATTTTGGTCAAAACTTGGGAAAAAAACATCACAGTCAAAGTCAGCCATGATGTCAGTGAGGTAGATGAGGTCACACCAAGGGTGCTCCAGGGCTTCCTGTGAGGAATGAAGCATTTTGATGGATCATTGTTTTGTATCTAATATGTAGAAGTGTTATGTGAATACCATATTGTGTTTGTCATATGATGATTATGCCAAAACATACACTATATAACCAAATGTATGTAGATATCTGACCATGGGGTCAGGGTTAGGGTTAGTTCTCCTGGAGTATGGTATAGGAAAAAGGTATTCTGAGTCAGCTACAGTCTTAAATCCATGTACAACGTTAGCTAAACAACATCTCTTAATGTTAGCCTAAAAAACACAGGTTAATGTTCACCAGTAGTGAAGGCCAGACTTTTTTTGGCGATTTGGTGATTTTGGCTAAGATTACTTTTCTTGACTTGTGAAGCCCTTTAGGAAAGTATGAAGTGTGTCGTGTATAGAAAATATTATAGTATACGACTTATTGCATATTACACGATATACTGTATCTGAGTTGAGTGGAGTTCAGTTCATACTCTTTGACTGCTCAGTTCTTTGCTTTCAACTAAGCCACTTTGGATAACATAAAACATCTACAAATATTACTCTAAATGAACACATTTTGTGATTTTAAATCTCACCTTGTACACCTGAGTCCCTCCTACGACCCAGATGGTCTCTATAAGGTCACTGAGGGGTGGATGAGAGGCCAAATCTACTGCACTGGCAAACTCCTCGCACACATAGTGAGCGTGTTTTGGGACGGACCTGGCAATGCAGTGATGAAAAATAAACTGAATTGTTGAGGAATTTTCAAACTTATGGTTTTCTGAAATTTGTAATGAATGTTCAACCTACACAACTACTTAATCTTAATATTGCAAAATTGTAAATGTTCAGACATGGTTGTTTTATTTGTCAATGTCATGAACTAGCTTACACCAGCTTTTTGCTCAGAACCACATTGAGGCTGTTGGCCAGGGGGAAAACACTCTCTGGGCAGGAGAACCAGCTGTATTTACCAAATATGATCATATTCTTCTTTCCTAAGATAAGGCAGAAAGCATGTGCATTTAAAATCCATATAATCCATGTTATCTAAGGCACGTGTTTTAAACCCTGGTCCTGAAGTATCCGCTAATTTCCTAAGACATTAAATTCAACTGTTTAGCTATTTATTGAATTGAAATGGGTGTGTTTAAACAATAAAATGTTTTATTCAGGACCGGGGGTTGAAATACTTTGATCTAAGTCATTGATTATGTATTTAAAATGTGCCTGAGGGAATACTGCTTACTTCTTTGCATATGAACTATCAAGGAGAACAAGTAGAGCGAGTATTTAAAGGTTGTACACTTAAATTTTACTCACACCCAAAAGTCAGTGAGTGCATAATGTACCAGTGGCACGTGGACATTTCTTACAAAACACTCAGTGTTTTCAAAAGTGCAGAGAACACACGTTACCCAGACATATCCCTGCACACTGAGTTGCAACAGGGCATGTAGGCAGCAGGGCAAGCACCCGAATCAAATCTGAGTTTGTCAGTTTGTGTCACTGAACCAAGCAAAGTGAAAAGATAGCATCTCTGATGTATGTGCACTACTCGCCTGGTTCACACACAGTTGTGATGGTATTCAAAAAGAACTGAAACTCTGTCCTGTAGATCGCAAAAAGAGATAAATGTGATAGAGCAGTTTTCACATTCACATGCAGTTTTGTTTAAAAGTTGCTTCATTATCCCCTAAATCAAGGTGGTGGGGTGTCAAACTGATTTTAGATACCAGGTCACATTGCATTTAGTCCAGTGTCAAGTGGGCCAGACAAATTAATCAATTAATTAATTAATTTTTAAAAAAAATCATAATAATAAGAAAAGAAGTAAGACATCAACAACTCCTCTTGAATGTGTTCATGAAGGATACATGCTAGATGTACAAACAACAAAAAGATGAACAGGCTTCAATGCATTATTAAGGAAGCAAATTTTCCTTGTACTGTATGTCTTTTCACCCCTAGGTTTCACCAGGTACAGCCTTGGATGAAGCACTTGGCCTGAACAGCTGATGAAGTCATTTGGTCTGAAATGTCAGGTTTCTCTGGGTACTTTGTGTAATGTGTGTAATGTGTTTGACTTTTGTTACCTCCATATCATTACTGAAGTACAACAGGGTTATGTAGTCCTAGATTCTTCATATAAGACCAGGCAATGTTTTTTTTCTCTCTCCTCAACAAGGTGTTTCCATCTGCATGTTCTACTCTCTGGATGTTCTTTGTTTGTTCCAACAATAACTCAGTCCCTGAGACATAATTTCCCCCATTCTTATATGCTCTAATATGAACATTAACTGAATTTCTTGACGTGTTTCTGACTAAGGATGGTGCAAGAAGGTTCTGCATTCAAACCTGTTGCTGAATGGGGCTTTTCTGAGTTTGCATATTCACCCCATGCCTATGTGGGTTCCTCTGGGTGATCTGGTTTCCTCCCACAGTCCAAAGACATGCAAATTAGATCAACTGACTACTCTAAATTGCCCATAGATGTGAATGGTTGTTTTTTATTCTGTGTCAGCCCTGTGATCACCTGGAAACACGCCCAGGCTATACCCTACTTTAATTAATTAATTTAAAATTATTATTATTATTATTATTATTATTTTGCAATGTAAGCTTTCGATCTCATGCACACATGCACACGCACAGGCACACACCCAGCATAGATGAAAGTGTGTGTAGTCAAAATCTCAAAATGTAACAAACATTTCTGATAGCCTGCTTAGAAGAAAAATGTGTTTCTTTGGACCACTTTGCACACTGTTGTTGTTTGATGTCTGGTTCTTAGTACACCAGTGTTTGCGCTCTTTCTTTCTCAGGACATTCCAAATCATTGTACTGGCTGTATACCCAGTGCTTATGCAAAAGCTCTGATCGATCCCCCCCCCCAAGCTTTAAAATGGCTTGTTTTCTCCCACTCAGCTGACAGTCTTTATGTTGCTCCATGGTCTTCATGTTGATTAATTAGGTGAAACCCAGGGCTCAACCTAAGAGCAGACATTTAGAGATAATAACTGCTTAAACAATTATTAGCTCTGAACATCACACCACACCTGGGCAAGAAGAAACATCTGGCAGTCACGTGTTCCAATATATTTGATCATCTGAAGAAACGGATGTGTTAAACACATCTAAATGTAAATATCAGAAAATCACACCTGAAATGACGATTTATCGTCTAGGATTCATCTTTTGCTCTCGAACTCAAATGTCTTCAGAGTATGGTAAAATAACAAAAACCGGTCCAACACTTGGACTGTAGCCTAGAACATATTTCCTGAAAACGCTCAACTGGTTCTTCCATGAGGCCCCGCCCATCAATATATCCTGTATTACGTGAGAGCAGTACAGTACAGTCTCGTCACACTGAGCATGCACCGTGTTATTATAGTTTTGGGGGAAAAAACACTTCATGGTCTCTTACGGAAGGTTCCACGGAAGGCGACCATCCTTGCCTATTCCCAGATTACTGCACGCTGCCGCCATCAGCCGAATCGGCTTCTGTAGTTCATCCCCTGGATTCATGTTTATCACACACACACGCACACACACACACACACACACACACACACACACACACAGAGAGAGAGAGAGACAACACGGATCTTCTTCACGAATTGAGAATCTCTCACGATCACAAAACGCTGCAACACTCTACTA
>JAQMCW010000036.1:8821743-8840351 GCA_030068335.1 Chrysichthys cranchii | reverse complement strand
CACACACACACACACACACACACACACACACACACACACACACACACACACACACACACACACACACACACTACAGCCTAGCCCTTAATTATAATGTGTTCTTTGCACGTTATCTGTATGCATGGGGGACAGTGTTTGGCACACCTTTCTGTATTTGCTGTGTGTCTGGTCTCCAAGAGTTCACTTCACCTGTTCCTGAAACACCTTTTTAGAAGAGCAAAGTATGTCATTCAAATAAGCTGAACACAGGCCCCTTTCCCATGCTTTTAGCCCTAATTGACTGACAGATATCTGTAAATTAAAATAAGTTGTGTAATAAAAAAAGAATCACTTCCTTCTTGGAAAACAAAATATTCATGATGGAATGCAGCTTCCACTGCATACACAAGAGCTGTCTTTCATATGGCACACCTGTATTAGTCCTATGTGTGACTACAGAGCAGCTACAATACACACCTGGCTGTGGCTGGGCACTAGTACCATTCAGCTGCTCAGTGTAGGACAATGGGCCTGCTGACAAATCTTCTTGAATGTTGGCTGGGGTTAGTTGCACTGGCAGACAGAAATAAAACTTTCTTAAATAAAGTCATGAACAAAACACTTTATATAATTTAAATCTGTCATGCCATGACATGGCATGACAGTGGCATATCTGGCTCATGTGCAGTATATGCCATTTTCTGCGACAACAGGATAAAGAAAAACCAGAAACAGGGAACTAAAGTTTCTGAATAGCAGTGGAGTTTATCCACAATCAGAAACTAGGCTTAAGCTTAGTTTACTGCAGCCCCACATTTCATAATGCTTCCAATGGCATCATTGGCACTCCCTGGGGCTCTGTAATGACCAGTTCAAGTGCTAAGCAGTAAATGTGTAGAGAAATTACCTGCAGTATTACTCTTCTGTGTGCTGTCTGCGGAGTTCAGACTTCCTCCTGCACCTTCGCCGTTACCACTGATGTTAGACGGCACAGAGGCCAGAAGCCCTAAAATGCATGATTAGAAATAATTCTGTATGCATAAACAAACACTGATCTTTTGAGAGATTTTCTTTTTTCCCCAATCCTAAATTTAGTCAGTTCCTTTCCACTGAATAGTTCTTTCATATTCGCACAACTGCTACCAACCAGGGTTGGTGAAAACTAACCCATTCCCCTCTGGGGCACATGAAGCCAGCCACTACCTTCTTTCAGCCTGCAGCTCTATAATAATGGATCTAAACAAATTAGGAGGATAACACTAGCTACCTTATCATTGCACTATTCTCCAAACATGATGTCCACAAATGGCTCCTGTCACCTAATAATCTGTAGCGACCAATGGCATTACACTTATAAAGTCTTTAGTTTAATTTTTTTCCAGTTGTTCACAATTAAATACCAATATGAACACAGTATGAACAGATCTTTTACACCATCTATCCAATACTTACCCAGGCCTCTGTAGCATGACAGATGCTGGTAGATCTGTTTCATGCGCTCAATGTTTATTCTGCTGGCCTCGGCATGGTTGACCATGGGCTTGGGGTAGTGCGTCCCAATGATGCACTTTGCAAGCTTCTGTACACTTTCTGGTGCATTCCAAGGGTCATAGATGTATTTGGCAGGAAAACCCCTCAATATAGGCAAATACCGACTGTACACACAAAGTCAAATCTTCATATTACTGCTTTACTTGAAGCATTCAGTTAACCACTTCAATTAAGTACTAGTAAGTCACCAAGAACAAAATAATTATGAGCAGCACTATAATCATAAAATACATGCAAGTGGTATATCTGGGAAATAAATTTTACCGTATATAGTCTCCATTGGGATCGATGCGGCGACCAAAACCCACTGGGCAGTAACAGTGGAAGAACTGCTGAAAAAAAGAGCTGCAGGAAAGCCACATCCAGCTGCCTGCATTAACACTCCAATCTGCATCCAGCAACAACTCTTCAAACACCTGGATCCCACACAGACACACAGTTCTCATTGTCATTGCTGTAACTTTACCAAATCTTCATTAACTCCTTTTTCCACTTATAAAAAGAAAGCGGAAATGCAAATGTCACTATAAACACAGGTATACAGGCCCTAATGCTAACTGCAGGCATGAAAAAGTAGTAGCACAATAATACAGGCACCTTCAGGCGCTAAACCAAGTTAGCCAGCAACAGTAGCAAACACACAGGTTTTAATGTTGTCTTCTTGAACAGATGCTCTTATGCCTGGGGACAGGTATTGTCTACTCAATTTCTACTTGACTGTCCACCTGTATGAAAAGCTCCGCAATAACTGAACTAATTTCCCTCCTGATTAACTTGTCCTGAGACCAAACATGATGCACCACATGCTAAGGCTAACCATGGGCCAAATATTTTGGACTTATTCATTAATAAATCAGTGAAAGACAAGTGACCTTGCCATGAAACAAAAGTGAAGAAGTAAGCATGAAATAAATTCAGCAAAACAAGCAATAAATAAACGACTGAATGAGAATAACAATATAATATGTATCTTAGTATTATTTTATGAAAAATAGCAAGGTTTGTCTAGAAGTTAAAGGCAACAACTGAAAAAACACATTATGATCTATTCGTTTTATTTTATTGTCAGGACATATAACGAATGATTAAACAATGTCGTTCTCTTCCCACCTTGATGCCTTCCTCCCAGCTGATCCATAGGTCCCCTCTGGTGAGGAAGCACGCAACAGCATGCCGTGCTAGGTGATGGATCCACCCCTCCTGTCTCAACTGAGTCATGATAGCATCAATCCAGGGAAAACCTGTCCTGCCCTCGGCCCACTTCGCTAATGCCTCTGGGTTACGGTCCCATGGGATCTGCACACAGATTGGGTTGCCCTCCATCTTGTCAAAACGTGGCCTGTTTGTGGCAGCTGTGTAGAAGAACTCTCTCCATAGCAGCTGGCCATAGAGAGACAGTGGAGGGACGCTATTTTTCTTTACCTAAAATTGACAGAGAAATAGTTGATACTATATATATCAATAATATAATATAGACAGATTACAATAATCATTAATCATTAATCATTTTGTACATAAATACAATATATTTTATGCACATACACATACACACCTCAGTACTCAAACTCTTTAGGACTTGAATTTCTTAAGAGAACCAACCATTTCTTTAAAAAAAAAAAAAAGACCTTGAACTCGATCTGAATCTCAGAAGTTGAACCGTGGACCTAAGATAACTTGTACGCGTCATGAATCTGCTCGCACGGAGCCCCCCTTTTAACACACCTGTTTTGGGTATCCACGATAGTGGTGCAGTCTGGAGGACGTGCGCCGCTCCAAGAACACTCCGCCACAGCACCACTGGCACATTGCAGTAGGACTCACGCCATGCCCAAGCGTCACGTGGGATGCTAAAGGTGCTATGTATTTGGTAACTAATGACACAGACTTTAAAGAGACTCGCTCAGTCACACCAAGGTGCGAAGCTTTAGATTGCATTCCCTGCGTTGTTGCCAAGCCTTGATTATTGTCTGTTTATGCTCCCTGGTTTTGACCCTTTTTCTATCCATAGTGTGGGGAAATGAGTCACGTGGCACTCAGCTGTCTCTCAGCAGAAACAAAGGGTAACACTTCAGTCTTAGCCTCACATTCGCTGTGATAGCATCGTTTTTTGGTGATAGTGCTTTTTTTATTAATAATATCAGGTAATACACTGTACTTTATATAATTTTGGTAGCCATTGCTCACCAAAAAGTTATGCAATAGTTGTACCAATGTTACAACCTAAAAGTTTGCGAAATATGTATATAAATAGCTTCTAGCCTTAGGCTCACCTTTCTGTACAAGTCTGTGAGTTTAAAGTAGAAGAGTCTACTGGAGAGGCAGCCGAAGCGAAGATAAGGACTCAGACCTGTAGGGCTGGACAGTAAGGAATTTGCATTCATCTTAGGACGCTCAAAGTTAGCCACCCATGCCTACACAAAAACAAAAAAAATCATAATGGAGGACATAATGCACATCATTTATAAATGCAAGATTAAGCATATCGAATTTTGCTTCAGATATCTGCTGCTGTTGGGAATATGCAGACAGCTTAATACTTTGAAGATTGTGGAGGGTTAAAAGAAGAAATATCGTCGATTTATAACCTCTGCCCAACAATGTTTATTTATAAACAGCCTAGCAGTATTGCCAGAACACCACATCACTACCCACTTTAATAAAGCCTTGGTCCCACATTAACACACAAAAACGTACACAGCATAGAAGACTATTTGAATTTTTAATTCACTCCAAACATTTTTCTCTGTACTACTGAGGCATATAGACGGTGTTAAATGGTAATCAAGTCCAAGATGCTTGTTAACAGCAAGTCTCTGAGAGTTGCTTCTGCTCACCTTTCTCTCCAAGTGTCTCTCCAGACGAGTCAGAGCCTCTGTCTCTCCTCCTGGCCACACAGCAGATGGCAGACCTTCCGTTTCAAAACCTACAACAAAAAGACACAAGTTAGGAATTAGCAGATGTAAAAACACATTTATATAATTTGGAAAGCATGCATGCATGTAAGTAAATGAATGTAATTTTACCAAGTTCCTCCAGTGAGGGTACACTAAACCTCTCGTCATGGTCATTACCAATAGGCATGCTACACTTGCTTAATATTTCAGCAGTAATGGCCTCTGTTGGCATTTCCACAGGATCCATTCTACTGATTATCATCTGAAAGTGCTTATAGGTGAGAGGTGACTGCCCACCATTCAGCTCAATGATCCTAATATCACAGAAAGGCAGGGGAGAAACATGCATCTGGTGAGGGAAGGCAACAGACAAAAAAAGTGCACGTACGACCCGAGATATGACAACAAAACATTTTATCTTATGCTTTGTTTATTACTGTTTTATAAAGATTTTCACTTTCTTAAAATTTTCTGTGTGGACTTGAGCTATTTAGCCAAATTTTCCCAATAACCTTTTTCACCCATGTTTATTTAATGTGCCAATAACTCTGGAGCTGACCATGCACTGTTCATAAATCAACAAAATAACAACCTGTTCTGATTTGTTTTCCCACCTGCATGTTTATGCAAATTATAAATTTAAATAAAATGCTCTAGGTATTAGTTTAGACAGAAAGGAGTGTATGAGTGCAGTAACCGAAGCTTCTGTGGTTAAGGTTTTCATCTGGTGACCAGCAGATTGTAAGCTCAATTGCAACAATATCCACAACCTTCAACTATTCTGCCCAATGCTTGAATCAGACTGCTTCACTTCCAACTTGCTTGGAATGAAAGTGCGTGCCAAACGAACAAATGTAAATGCAAGCTGATGGGCCATATGGCAATATGTACAGATACACACTTACTTCTCTGGATCATACAGTGTGTGGGAGATTCCAACGTTGACCTCCACCCCGGCCTCCTTGGCCAGCTTGTTGATGGCTGCATCCCGCTCTTTCCCAAATGGTTCGGAGTCATACTCGTATGACAGATGTGTGATCTTCCACTCCTGCAATAAAGAGCAACGTCTGCTTGTCTTTTTCAGGAATAGGACACTGACAAGAACATCTACTTTTCTCACACTGATTAAATTTCTTAAGCTTATCTGCGCATCAGGAACTCCAACCTATTTAAATGGACAATATACTTTCTGTGCCATAAAATATGCCACAGTCCTTCTTACCACAAAAGTGTTGCAGATTAACACCCACTTCTTGTTTATGCACAAAACATAGTTTCTCGACAGCCTGTCTACGAAACTGAAGGAAGAAACACTGACTAGCTCTTGTGTAAATCCTGTCTGTCACTTTATCATGAAGACTTCATTACTGCTATCTAGAATCTAAGGAAAAAGCTTTTCTGTATTAACTTATAATGCAAGTTTCATCAGGGTCTAACGGTTTGTTACATTTTTTACTCGTTGATAAATTAAAAATACTAAATGCTATGTTGTTTTTTGCCTGGCCCATTCTGGGGCAAAAAACCCCAAAACAAAACAGGCCAAGCTGAAAAGCACAGTAAATTAATAAATACAATATCATACTGGTTCCTGAGCAATTTTTTAGGAAGTTCAGTTACCTTGAAGAGCCTGGGAAAGACATCAGTGGGCTGGCCTCTGATAACATACAGGCGAGAATTGAGTTTGCGAAGGCTAGCATCCAGGTCCTCCAGACACTGCAATAAAAACCTGAAATGGCACAAAGGACAAGGACAGCAGTTAGGTTTACAGTTAGGTTCCCTGGCTAGATGCAAGTACTATCGATTTTAAAAAGGCAAAAAGTGTTTATAAACATGCGGATGACACGGTGCAAGATGCACTTTTTGCCGGACTTGATCATTAAAACAAAGGTCATGTAGGGGTGTCTATAAAATACCAGTCTAGGAGCAAACAAAAAGTTAACAGTAATATGAGAATCCTGCAAAAATATATTAAAAAGAATTACTATAGAGGGAAAAAAAAGAAAAAAAAACTTATAGAAAGTGATGTGTGTTATGAACGAAGTAGTGAAATAGATGTTCTTCCTCCATCACAATTTTCAACCATAAAAGTCTTCTACTTGTGTGATATTCCTAGCCCTATAGAAACAGTGTACCACTGGGAAGAAATTTTTATCAGCAGCAAAGAAATCATCCTTGAGTTAGCGCTCCTCAGGACCAATCCCAGTCCAAATAGTCGGCAAGCTAGTTAATGAAAGCACAAACATCTATACATCCTCCAATATCTAGAGAGGCCAATATCTTGTTTCACGTAATCATTAATTTAAAACCAAACAAACAAAGACCTAACTTCAGTCACTCACTGGGCATGTAACATCCAAATGTCCTCTTTTCAGTTCATCTTCACTATAATTTCAATGAAATACTATGTGTCCTCCACTATTAAACAAGGTCTAGGACGCTTTGTCCTAGCAGGACCTGGGCACGTTTTGACTCATAAGGGCTAAATCCTGTCTGAGCTGCATTTGTACTTCTTTTGGCCTGTCAGGGGCATCACACTGAGACTGGGTCAGCAGGGCAGCACAGTCCTGTCTGATGGCAGACTTCCCAAAGATGTCTGAGCCACTCAATCCCTACCTAGCTAGGGCATGTTTTTTTTTTTTTTTTTTTTTTTTACTTTGACAAGTTGTGTTTACTGTGACCCGGCAGGCATGAAGCATTTTAGGTTGTACAACAGAAATTGTCTTTCCCCCTAGCTCTTATTCAGGCATTTATAATACTCAAAATACACACTTGCAATCCTGCTTTTAACCTAAAAAAAAATCCAAAAAACAAAAACAAAAAAAAAACAAGACATCTCAAAATAGCTCATAGAAAAAGAGAGAGAAATGGGCATCTGGGACAGACATAACCTGTGTGTCTGTAAAATTATTTAGTAGCTTGCATAAATGGATATATGGATATACCAGTCAAGAAATTCAGGGATTATTCCGTATTATTTAATTACGAAGTCCCCTACACTGAATGGGGCAAAAGACACCAGCACTGCTTTAGACATCAAATACAAGTATCTACTCTCAAGTTCTGTCATGTTACGAGAACCTGACAGCAGCACCATGTATTATAGCTCTGTTACCCATCCATGCTGTATGCCTGAGCGTGTCTGTATTTTCCAGCAGACGGTCTGGTGTGTGCATGTGTGCGTTTGTGTACAAGGAGTGGTGGTGGCAAGAGGAGGAAAAGTAGGTCAGAGCTGACTGTGGAATGTGGTAACTGCCCCTGCCGACACAATGACCCAGTACAATCTGTCCTGTACCGGGGCGGGAGATGTGGGTCTGCTCCATGTTATGTCATCACCAGACTGTGGGAGTAAAGCCTCCTACTATGATCTCCGTCTACTATACACAGACGGTTCTCTAACACGGACGAACCGTATTGTAGGAGGGAAATCAGTTTGGGCAAATAGTAAAACTGACTACCCTGGGACCCCAGGTGCATGGGGCTTTTTAAGAGGTATGGGCTTTGGCCGAATGTTGATGTGCATACAAGCTACACCTCGCTTATTATTCTTATTGTCGTCGTCCCCGCCTTTTTTTTAAACTCGGTTACCAAATGTGTCTAGTGCTGTTGGACCAGACCCCAGCACAGTTTGAGGATTTCCCTACAGAAAGACACCTGATTCAACTAACCAACAGCATTAGTACATGTGTAAGAGCAGAAAATCACTGAACTGTGCCGCACTCCAGGACCAAGCTTAAGCAACATTGGGATAATTTGGCAAAAAGTTCCACGCGCTCCAAACGAGGAGCAGTTTTCTAAATGCAAATGCAAGCAGATACTATGGATAACCAGCAGATTATGGATTAAAAAAATTAAAACCTGCTAGACCTTAAGCTGCAGACAAGTGTCCATTTCAGCACATCGTGTCGATATCAAGTAGGACTGAAGCTCAGATCATGTGCTAAATAATACAAGCCTAATATTATTGAATAAAGTGTCTTTCCTCTTTGATGTTATCTCCCATGCACTACCCCCTGATGGCTCTCCTGTCTCTTCCATAATCTGACCAGATGAACTTCATGCCTTACCTCCATCGGTTGATTCCCACGTTGGATGAACCTGCAAACCAGGGGTCGAGAATGTAAACACAGCGTAAAGTGTCCGCCCCTAGTACACACTCCCGGAGTGAGGGGTTATCATGCAGCCTCAAGCCCTTCCTGAACCAGTGCACCGCGTTAACCCCCATCCTCACTCCACTCTTCACGTGCTTCATACAACACAGGGACTTGGAAGAAGTTGGACAGGTCTATGTCACAGGTCAAGAACAGGCTGGGTTGAGAAGTCTGCAGCAGACAGGAGAACACCAGAGCTCGCTGTGAATTTAACCTTGCTCCAGGAAGCCGTTTTCCATGCCGTCACTGCTGAGGGATGTCGGGTGAATTCTCCAGGACGACTTCATAAACACTGGTCACATACAGTACTGTACAGGGGAACAAAAAATAAATCCCATTAGCTCGAGGGTTTCTTCAGTACGACTCACAAATCAGCAACAAACTGTAAAAACAAAGCAAAGCAAAGCAAAACAAAACAAAGACGACACAGCTTTCACCTTAAATATATATTTTCTTCTCCTGGTCGTTGTTTTCTCTTCACAGAGTAACACAGACAGCAGTTAGCCGGCTAGCTCTCATAAGGTTGAGCTAGTTCAAGGCAAACAACAAGGCGGCACACGGAAACCTCAACACGGAGACGGGAATAAAGCGTAAACAAACACGGAGGAGAGAAAAAAGGACCTGGCCGGACCGTCGTGTCGGTTTGCTCAAACGGGTATCTTAGCCCACCGTAACCGTTACCCTTGTGACTCACTAGCTTGAGATCTTTTCGTTAACTAGTGTGCTCTCGCGCGTGAAAGCCCGTCTTATTCCAGCTCGAGCGCTCAGGCGTTAGTGACTCCGCCCACACGCTCGCGCAACCTCGGCGTGACGTCACGCCGTTGGTCCGAAGCACGCGAACACATAACTGGATGTCACGTTTTGACGGTGTGGTGAGCCCTGGCGTCAGAACTACATCACCCAGGGACATTACAGGAGCCCTGCGTTCGCCCACAGAAACCACAGTGCGAGTTAGGTGGCATGAGTGATATATTTAAGGCGTTTACATTTACAACAACTCGTGCACAGTGATTAAATAAAGTACGTCTCCAGACAGACTTATTTGTTGGAGCTCCGCCCTGTGCGGATGGACGCGCAGTACCCGGATGAGCACGTGAACTCGGGAGGGGTTTGGCAGACTGGCTCGGGGGGGGGGGGGGTTTCAGAAAGCCGGTTTAGTTCTTCAGACTGGTGTGTGAGCACGGAATGAGGGAAAACTCTGAGGTTTCTGTCTCAGAAGAGAGAATGTAGGTCAGTTACTGTGGTGCTGTTAGCTGGGATGGCAGGTTTAATGAAACTACACCAGCTGATGGTTAAAGACTCTTTAACTCGACAGGGTGTCAAAGGTCGTGCCTGGTAATAAAGGATTCTGTAGATAACCATGCTTACATGTTTTTGTCTCATTTTTTTTTTGGGCTAAGTGGTTAGCACTGTCGCCTCACAGCAAGAAGGTCCTGGGTTCGAGCCCCGGGTTCGGCACGGGCGCCTTTCTGTGTGGAGTTTGCATGTTCTCCCTGTGTCTGTGTGGGTTGCTTCCGGGTACTCTGGTTTCCTCCCACAGTCCAAAGACATGCACATTAGGTCGATTGGCTACCCTAAATTGCCCGTGAGTGTGTGTGTGTGTGCATGAACCCGAGTCCCGAGTTAAGGGAGGGTTGGGCGTGGGGCTAGCCACCTCACCCTGTAGAATAGACAAGGATCGAAGAAGAAGTTAACTGTTATATTCACTTTTATTTCATTATTGTGGAATTGATATTTATGTTATTTATTATTATTTATTAGACATTATTTCATATATTACTAGGTGATTACCCAGTGGCTTCACTCACTGAGTGCAAGGGGAAAAAAATAAAATGCAGTATTTCTTAAAAAAAAAAAAAAAAAAAAAAAAAAAAAAAAAAAATTTGGGCCCCAGCCATGGCACGGTGGGCTAGGGCACCATACTACAAATCTGGGGACCTGGGTTCGATTCCAACCTGCGGTCATTTCCTGATCCCTCCCTGTCTCTCTCCCCCACTCACTTCCTGTCAAAATCTCTACTGTCCTATCCAAAAATAAAGGCAAAAAGGCCAAAAAATATCTTAAAAAAAAAAAAAGTTTGTTAATTACCAGTGAAGTGCGGTCAGGGGAGGCAGGGCCTCACCTGTTATCATGGAAAAAATAAAAATGTATAATAAATAAATAAATAAATAAAATGGTTAGATTTATTAAATGGTTTGAACTATAAACTAATTTTCCATTTAACTTAAACAATTTAGATCATTTTTTTATTAAAAATCACCGAATTTTCGCATTTCCGTTCAAATCCGGGGAAGAGACGCGTGGTGAGGCAGCAGCAAGCTGAGCCTCACCTTAGATTGTGCAATCCCATATAAAAATGGCGTCCACAAACGAAGTGATTAGTTATAATATAAGTGCTAGTGACGCTGTTTCCGGTCATACGCACATATGGTATGTTCTGGGGTCATACGTCATTTCCGTTTCAGACGCAAAAAGAATTTTATATATATAGATATATGATTTATTTCAGATTTTTTATATGGCTGGCTCATTTTCCTCTTCTTCATTTTCTTCTTCTTCTTCTTTAAACGCTCCACAGAACTGTCGGCTTGACCTAAATCAAAACTTATTTAAAAAAAAATGCTTCAGTCAATGGGTGATGTAGTACTATGATAGTCATGTCATATTTCAGGATTTACACATGTAAAGTAAGGGGAAATGAAATTATATAATATGATTCATTCATTATTCTTGTTCAGCATCCACCAGAATTTGAAATGTAATGCCGCCCAGTGTTGGTGGTGGTAATTGGGTTCGAGACAGTTCATCAATCAACAATAAACAATGCACAAATAAACAAACAATAAACACAACAATACACGACAAACAAAAACAACAAAGTGCAGGAAAAGACAACAAGACAAGAACTGTGCATTACTATTTAACATTTAGCTAAGGCCAGACTTAACTGGGCTCAAGTAATTAGATTGCTAGCCTCATTTTCCTTTTTATAGATTTGAATAGGTCTATCTGGAAATCATACTTTTATTAACTTATTGTTAGACCCATAGGAAAAGGTTAAACATGAGGTTTAAATGGTCTACAGTAAATGTTCTTCTTTGAAGCAGCAACACAGTCTCCTTACTTTCATCCTGCAATGAAAATCCATCATTTTGGATATGGGTTCATTAACGACATTGGGAAAAAATCAGGGCAAATATAATATACACATGTGTTAAGTCTGATGCTGTATTTCTGCATCATAATCACTGTCGATGTCATCGACCTTGTTACACGTGTGTCTGTCTGGTTACCCTTATACTTGTGTTGTTTTTTTCCCCCATGCCCATAATGCCTAGGAGGCATGAAGGGCAGCAACAAAGTTCTTCCACTTCTGCCTGTCTCGGGCCTCTTTCTGGATAGTCCCCCATGTATGACCCCATGATCTCATTTCTTTCTCCACTGTTCTGTGCCAGGTATTCTTTGGTCCTCCTTTTTTCTTCTTGCCTTCAGGAGTCCAATGAAGTGCTGTTCTTGCATCGTCGTCATTTGCCCTTCTTATGACATGTCCTATCCATTTCCATCTTCTTTTCATTAGAATGCTACCCATACTCTCCGGGTTACATTTGCTCAATAATTCCTCATTTGTGATCTTGTTCGGCCAAAATATTCTCAGGATTCTCCGCAAGTGAGGAAAACGAACAGTTTGGTTAGGTCGTCTTCTGTCATCCTGCAGCATTCTGATGCGTATAACAGGGTGGAAAGGACGCAACTTTGGTACAGGTTCAGTTTGGTCTTAATGCTGTATTGCTGGGTCTTCCAGACATTGTTGAGCTTTATTAAAGGCATATCTTGTGTCATTGAGCCGATTCTTAACATCTTTATCCGCTCCTCCCTCGCTTGTTACAATACTTCCTAGATAAGTAAAATCCTCCGTTGTTCGTAGAACTTTGCTATTTACCTTGATTGGGGCTGAGTGTTCAAGGTCATAGCTTCTGATTTCTTATGGCTGATGGCTAAGCCAATCCTTGGGGCAAAGTCGCTGAGGCGAGATGATTTCTCTTGCATGTGTTAGTGATTATGAGACAATAACGCTAGCTCGTCAGTGAAATCCAAGTCCTCCAGAAATGAGAAGAGAGTACATCTAATACCTTTATTCTGGTCTTCTGTTGTTTGTTGTATCACCCAATCAATGGTAAGGTTGAACAGTAGTGCTGACATCATGCCTCCTTGTCTCACACCCGTCATCACTACAAAACTATAGTTACTATTCCCCACACAGCATGTAAAGTTGGTATAGAACGTGTTGTATGTACGCAATGTCAACTCTGTTATGCAGATGTATTTTGGTAGGCGAATACAATGGAAAGACTAAATAGTTTGAAATTAACAGACTGAAAATTTTGCATTTCGAAATGACACCCATTTCTCTGATGGCTTAAAAGTTGCTGTAAGTCTACCCACCTTTTGTTTGAACTACTGTATACCAAAAAGTATTATGGCCTAGCTCCGGTTGGTCCCAGGTGAAGTCAGTGAGCACTAGATGGCAGGATAGAATCAGAAACCCGAATCCTACATAGGACGCGTGCGCTGACTAAAGCCTGTAAGGTGCGCAGAAGACAAATGAATAAATAAGACATAGGCTTAGACTGCGTGAGAAAGTGTGATCAGTGGGTTGAGTATTCTATTAAAGATCAATCCATGTTTATATCTCCTGCCACGTGAGTAAACACTGACCTTGCTTCCATCATGGAGGCAAACGCTGATAAGAGGATACTAAACCCATCCGTTTCTTTTCCTAGGTTCTAATCTGACAAGTCAGACCACGTTCTCTCCTGAAAATATTAATGAACCTGTGAGTAGCATCGTTCTCCAGAGCTTTCACGTGTTTAGAAAGCCTAGTCCGCCTGCTGAATGTTTTTTCTCACGTTCAGCTTCATCTTGAGAAATAAATGACCTTGACAGGCAGTGTAAATGCTTTTGAGCCTACAGGAATGACCCCATTCAGGATATGTGATACATTATGCATTCCATTAAATATTAATTCTGGAGAGTCTTGTTGCTTTAGCCAGGTGTTCATCTGATCCCCATCACTTCTCTTGAGACATATGTTGCATTTGAACAGAATTCTAAGCAAGATATCGATCAATAAAGTACACCTGAGGTACGTGTCTACATAGAAACGTGGCCTGGGATGCAGCACTTGACAAAGTGTTTAGGGCTTCTCTACAGACTGGTTGTCTGCTCTGGCTTTCAAGGACACGTTGGCCATTTAAGACAAAGTGGTTTTCATCCAAGTGGCGATTGTATCCAGATGTAAAACCTTGACAACAGGGGACTTATTTGCAGAATCTAAGTAATGAAACACGATTCAGCATCGTTTGATTTTAGAGACTGTGTCCAAAATGATGTCCACCTTTAATATTAATAGTCTAACCGCAAATACCTGCACTGTAGTGGACTTGGTAATGCCTAGGTCATATTAGGCTGTAATGTGGTGCAGTATTAAGAGGTGTGTAGGCTCCTGGTGCGGCTGTGTGGGATTTTCGACGTCGTCAGTGCGCCAGGGACTACTTGTTTACAGTGGTTCGGTTTTCACACGAGTGTTTTGGATGGATGGATGGATGGATGGAGGCTTCGTCTCTCTTATGGCCCCTCCTTCCCTCCACAGCTACTTCAGCGCCCTTAACTGCGGTGCAGTGAGCGCGCCATACGCACCACTGCAGGCCACTTTCAACATCACCCCGAAGCGTTGGAGCTCTTTATTCCACTTCCTTCCCGGCACAGGGCGCCTGGTTCCATCTCAGCCCTCTGTCTGCGCTTTCGCCTGAACTTTCCTTGCGTTGGCGCCGAGCTTGCGGGACACTATGCGGCGCAGCCATGGCGAAGAGGTCTAAATCGGTCACGAGGACCCTGGAGGATTTGACACTCGACTCGGGTTACGGCGGAGCGGCGGACTCGTTCAGGTCGTCCAGCTCGTCGCTGTGCTGCTGTCCCGAGGCGCACGCACCGTACGCGCATGGAGCGACCTGCTGCCGCCTAACCGACCGCATGCGCAGTCGCCGAGGCAGCTCGGACACGGTGAACGCCGCGCCGGTCGACGACGGCGAGACCCTGGAGTGCCCGGGTTACTGCGCCCGGCTTCCCGAGCTCGACGAGGTGCCGTGGAGCCTCGCGGAAGTGCAGGCGGTGCTCAGCAAGCAGGGCGACCCGCGATGCGCCACCACGAGTGCCGAGCTGCTCACCAGGCTGTCGGCGCTGCTGAGTCGCGCCCTGGTGCGCATAGCCATGGAGGCACGGCGGCTGAGCCTCCGGTACGCGCGCTGCACCAGGTACGAAGTCCAAAGCGCCGCCAAAATCGTGCTGTCGTGGACCATCGCGGCGAACTGCGCTGCCGCAGCACTCGGCGCGCTCTCCGCGTACACCATGAGCACGGAGGACCGGTACAGCCACGGGAAGTCCGAGCGCTGCGGGCTTGTTTTTAACGTCGGGAGATTCTTTCGGTGGATGGTGGACAGCAGCGTGGCGTCGAGGATCCACGAGCACGCCGCCATCTACCTGGCCGCCTGCATGGAGAGCCTGTTCCGCGAGGTGGGGACTCGCGTCCTGAACAGCGCGCTCTTGGAGGAGGGCAACGGCATGCCAGCGCCGGTCACTGTGGAGGCCTTTGAGCAAGCCGTCAACGGAGACTCGGAGCTCCACGGGCTCCTGCAGCCCTACCAGCACCTCGTGTGCGGCAAAAATGCAAGTGGTAAGTCAGAAAAAGTAAAAATAAATAAATAAATAAATAAAATCCAAACAAGTTCTGGACCAGAGCAACAGGTTTACTGCCCCATAGGAAAAGTTTGGACTTCTCTACTGGGGATGATGTGTACACTAGGAAGCTTAGAGGGTTCGTATTGAAATTAGGATTCTTTAGGAGCCATTCTTAATATCTCAAGGACTTCTGCAGCATGTCCACTTTTAACGCGGGGCACGCCTAAGACCACTCAAAGACACCTAAAATGTCCATAGATCTGCAATGAGCATGTGTTTGTAGGTGCAGTGAAAATATTTAATAGAAAAAAAAAACGGACACGTGCACTTAACCTTCAGGCATGCAGACTTAAATGAGGGTTCTTTAAGGAACCGGTCATCGTCTTTCAAGAACTTTGGGAGCAAGATCCCAAGATGTACTTTACGTGATTGTGCTGACAGGACAACCTCTGTAAACCTAGGAGATCTTCCCTGATCTTTTGTTTTCAATATGTAACACCAAGAGCAAAGAGCACAGAAAAGGGCACATATGGATTAAAATATGCATCCCTTTCATATAAAACAAGGAAGATTTTATTAGTGGGAAGCTTTTAATTTTTCTCGTCTAGAGAGACGAAGTTGTATTTTCTGTTTTTGATGGACCTTTCAGGGAACCCTGCTATTATGTTTATCCAGTTAAATGATCTTCTGGGCCACTCGCCCAGGCACTGACATCATCTGTGTGTGTGTGTGTGTGTGTGTGTGTATGTGTGTGTGTGTGTTACTGTAGTCTGCGTGTGGATGTTTGGACCAATATCCAGGGGACTCAGATACAAGATAACACAAGCTTGTATTTTTAATTTGAGTTTGCACTTTGTGTGTGTGTGTGTGTGCATGCTCTGTGTGTGTTACAAGTGTTTGAACAGTGAGTGGGTATGGCAGCGGGGATGTTTTATGGCTCTGTATTTAAATGCAGTGACCACAAAAGCTTGTTTGTGGAGCCTTTCCTCTGAATTAAGTATAGCATTTGAAATGTGTTTGGATTGGACTTTATTAAAAAAAAAAACATAATTGGGGTATTCGTGACATAGAGCGTACACAAGACGAGGACATTATAAGCAAAAATCACGAGAGGATATACTTTCGAAGTGCAGAAGTAATTCTTTCAGGCTGTGATTGGTTTGGCATGACAAGGAAATGCCAGTGAGTCACTGTCATTCACTTTGTGGCTCACATCTCTGTGTTGAAATACATGTAGTTTTCCTTCTGTGGAGAGTGACATAAGCAAGTGATGCATCCTCCAGCCAAGTTCCCATTCTATGGCTAACATTCATGCAGTGCTCGAGCCACATTATGTTTGTAGTCACAAATGTGAGTCTGTGGAGGCAAATGATGTATTCAAAAGAAGGCTGGATCTCTCTTCAGGCTAGGGTGATTAGTGCTGATGAGCTTTTTCGCCATCTGTTACTGCACTACTTTTTGCATCATAGCTATTGTAAAGATGGGATAAGATACTATACACAAACCATATATACAGACTTGCGTGTTCTGAAAAATAATAAAACTTACTGGAGAGTTAGAAAGAACTCCATGTTAAAGAAGACCTGTCATATAAAAAATGAGTCCGTACAGGGCCGTGCTCCTCTTTCAGCATGCAGTGTGGATCTTTACCCTGATAGTCATTTAAAATGTGACTGCTGTCACGCTTGCCTTTTTTTTTTTTTTATTTCTCCTGGAGCTGTATGTCATTGTTTACATTTGATGAAGCACAAATAATTTTATGTAGACTCGCCAGACATTTTACTAGGAACACCTGTACACCTGTGCATTCATGTTATCTCATCGGTAGCCCAGTGTGGTCTTCAGCTGTTGAAGCTGTCCACCTCAAGGCTTGACATGTTCTGAGATGCTTTTCGGCTCACCATGGCTGTAAAGAGTGTTTATTTGAGTTACCATAGCCCTCCTTTCAGCTCAGATCAGTGTGTTCATTCTTCTCAAAGCTCCCCCAGCAATAAAGCATTTCTATCCTCCAGGATTGCTGCTCACTGAATGGTTTATGCTTTTTTTTTGCATCATGTGGCCTCCGGAAAAATCCCAGGAAGCCAACAATTAATGAAATACTCAAACCAGCCTGTCTGGCACCAACAGCCATGCCATGATCAAAGTCACTGAAATCACACTCTTCCTCATTCTGATGTTTGATGTGAATGTTAACAGAAGCTCTTGACTTGTATCTGCATGATATTATGCATAGCACTGCTGCCACGCAATTGTCAGAATTGATAACTGCATGAATGTACAGGTGTTCCTAATAAAATGGTCGGTGAGTATACACTCTGTGTATATATACACATGACTGTTTTTATGCATGTAATTTGTTTGTAATATGCAGGTCCTAGACAGCCTCCCCAATGGAAATGTATTAATGTTTACAGCGTGGTCCATAAAGCAACGTAGGCTTCCTCCACCTTGCTGCAGGAGATGTGGGGGCTGAGGTGCAGCTGCAGATGTAGGCAGCTTAGTGTCACAGGTCTATTGTGTAGCTATGTTTGCTCTGTGCTAGACACTGAAGGGTGTGTATGTGTGTTCTGTATTATCCAGTGTAAGAGCGTCCAGGCATGTCAGAGCGATGAGTACAGCTATGAGATATTCAATAGCAGACTGCAGACAGTTACTTAATTTAGAGTGTACATTTGACACAACAAACTCAAGGACCTTGGATTTTCAACTCATTGAGCTTAATCTCATGCTTAATTACTGCAGAGATTCTTTTATGGACTTCTCAAAACACTTCAATAAGTCCTCCCGTGTACACTCTCGCAGCAAAGTGTTTGGAAGTCAAACGCGTCGTAGAGATGAGTTAATACATTCTTCTTCCGCATGACCACTTTATCCTGGTCAGGTTCATGCGGGATCCTGAGCCTATTCCAGGAAAACCTCCTGAATAGGACACCAGTTCATACACATTTACAATTTAGCATAGCTAATCTGCCGTCTGGCATGTTTGTGGGAGGAAACCAGAGAACCCCGAGGAAACCCACATAGACAGATGGTATTCCGAGCTCAGGATTGAACCAGAGACTGTGGAGCTGTGAGGCAGAAACACTACCTGCTGGAGCGCTGTAGAGCATATATTGTGAGGAATAAATACTGTTTAAGGCACATAGTGATATTAATAGACAGTGATGCACTGCATGGATCCATTTTATACACAAGCGTTTCCTTACAGAATGTTTATTATTAACAAGACTTTGATTTGTGGTCAAAATGAGCAAGGCTTCTCATATTATCCGGAAGCTATCCATTACGTAGCTAGCTATAT
>JAQMCW010000036.1:8811068-8821489 GCA_030068335.1 Chrysichthys cranchii | reverse complement strand
ACATTTTGACAAATCTATCACGTTGATAACTTCAATACGCATGCTCACAGACGTATAAGGTCTGGACCATACTTTTGAAATATATCTTTATTTAGACAGAATGGCAAATGTAATGAGTTTGTGTATTTATTTCTTAAACTGAATTACTCGCTGATATGTCATTGAACATTGCAGCCACAATGTTTGGAATGGATAAGGACTTAGGTTTCTAATGACCTATCATGACAATAAATGTCCTATACATGACCTTATGGGTTTCTCTAGAATACTTATTGGGGCTGTGTTTTTCTGGGGCCTGTTTTTCAGAGAATGTACCCAAAACGTAATTTTTTGGTGGTTGTTTCAAAATACTAAAACACAAAAACGCTTGATCATCTCACTTATTTGTGAACGATGGATTGCTTGATTGATCAGGTTCAAATTGATCAGCTTAATATAAATTGCGATCGGATACTGCCCCTTTTTTAAATATAGATTTCATTTTTTGACCAATTTCATTGTCAAATTTTAATAGCCTATGTACCTCAATGATACACATTTAATGAACAGTTCGTGATGCCCAGTGATTTTATATTAAATGCACTGATTAAAGAAATATCAAATATGAAAGAAAAATAAAGAAAGCAAGCAAACAAATTCATAAATCAAGACAAATAAGGCCAGTCATTGAATTTAGAAAGCTGCAGGAAGGACTGCAATGACTCTGGTGGTGTATTAGTTGGTTCTGTTTTCCTCGACATCTTCTTTTAATGCTGTGCAAACACTTTATTAGAGCTAGCGCTAAGTGACCAAAAAGCTGCAATGTGCCTCATACTCTGTAGAGTGCACTCATCAGGCTTCCAGACACTTCTTGCTTTTCTGGTATACCATTGGGGAGGGTGCATTGGTGCATTGTGGGTGACACTTTGCTTGGTGCCCACAATCACATAGGTTCAGTAGGATTTTTTTTCTCTTGTTCATGTCGAACTTTTCTTTTCATACCAATTAACTCTTATATATAAAATTCACCTTTTTTGTCATTTAGCTCCAGATTTTGGGCTTTTCAAGGGGGTTACGCTGAAATATTTTGTAGTTTTATTGCTATAGACATGAGTCATGGTTTCTTTCACTTCCATGTCTAAGAAACTAATTTCTGCTCTGTGAGCATTGCCTATTATGGTGTTTGTGGGTGTCGCCAAATGCAAACGCCATGCTGGGCGGTGGATGTGCCTGGCAATTTGCGAATAATTGGCAATCATCAACATATTCATGCGAGTACTAAGAAGACCAGTGTTTTCCAAAACGCTTGAAAAGCCGGTGGAGATTTTTATGCAAACATTTACGCAGAACCTTCCTAAAAAATCGATAGGCAAGGCCCAATGTTGGTAGATTCTGTCCACACAGAACGGACTTTGCAATGGTTCTGTTATCACGAACTTTTGCATGTTCTTCTGGTTCATATGAGAATTTTGTAAGATTTAGTTAAACAAGTATACAAGAGGTAACATTTTTCTGAACCCCAGAAGCTGGGTAAATAAGGAGACAGTGAGAAAGGAAAGGATAGACAGTGGTTGGATCATACATTCACAGCTTCACCCTCCTTGAGGTGAATCCTGTCCTGTCAGATTTGACTGGCTGCCAGAAGAAGTGTTGTGTGACAAATAAAATGTGAAATCTGACTAGTCAAAATGGTGGTGCAGTTTGCTGTAGACTGGGGATGTTCCAGTATTGCCTTACTGTGGGTAATAGTGAAAGAGGAAGGAGGAAGTTCAAATCCCAGCACCACCAAGCTGCCACTGTTGGCCCTTCGAGGAAAGCTCTTAACTCGACTCCTTTATTATTATTATTATTCTTGCCACTTGGAAGCCATGGTCATTGCATGGTTCCCAGATTTGGCAGAGTAGCATGTGATCTGTACAGTAGACTTCCTCCTGCAGGCTTCTAGTGGCATTTAGGACACAGTGTTGGAGCTTAGTAACAGAAGGTTCCCAGTGTGAAGTGGCAGGTCTGGACAGGGGGTAATAGATTATTACTCGACTGTGAAAAACAGTGAGACATTTATTACATACCGTCTCACTCACACATCCAGAGTACGCAGACTCACAGAGGCTTTCTCACACATTATGATTAATATGATAGAATATGATTATAAATATTACAAGTATAAAATAGGCATAGTTACATGACATGAGCACTTGTTTGTATCACTATAAAATCTATTTCAAGGTCAGCAAGCTGGTCACAAAGAACTTTTGAGTGTTTGGGCAAACTCTGGAGTGATTCATCTTTACTGTAAAGGATACACAGAAACACAAATATTTTCTCACGAGTTATCTTAGGTCATCATAAACGCATCAGCTGAGTGTAAGATTCCTAGAAAAATGCACTAGCTATGTCATGGTGATTAATGTTAGCAGTGAACTGTGACAAATAATCACAATGATCAAAAAGATAAACATAGTTTGTAACATGTCATACTTGAAAGCTTAGAACAAAATATGCCTTATCTTTTCTTTCCTTCACTAGAATCTGTGAGACATCCAGGGCCGGTTCGGGTCTATTACATGTGGAATAACCATGCAAAAATGGATTGGATCGATTAAGAGAATTTAAGTTATAGACGCTTTGACTAAACAGCTTCAATTTCAAATTACAATTTATGATCTATGGTGGGCGGCACGGTGGCTAAGTGGTTATCACTGTCGCCTCACAGCAAGAAGATCCAGGGTTCGATCCCCGGGGTCTTTCTGTGTGGAGTTTGTATGTTCTCCCTGTGTCCACGTGGGTTTCCTCTGGGTACTCCAGTTTCCTCCCACAGTCCAAAGACATGCACAGAGGGATTAGGCTAATTGGCTTCTCTAAATTGTCCATAGGTGTGAATGGTTGTGTGTCACCCAGCGGTGGATTGGCGACCTGCCCAGGGTGTTCCCTGCCTCTCGCCTGAAGTTAGCTGGGATTGGCACCAGCTTCCCCCCTCGACCCTGAATAGGATTAAGCGGCAGAAGATGATGATGATCTATGGTCTAAGATGTCACCAAATTTTTACAGATTGCTATTGGAATCAGTGGCGACTCGCTACTTTGGTGAAGAAGATTTTGGGAAGGGTGATCTGGCACCTTTTCAGAAAGCTTGTCGGTAAGGGGGGAGACTAGGATGCCGTAGGATGCAACAAAAAATTTGTGCTCAGGGGTTAAGACATTGGACTACTGATTGGAAGGTCATGAGTTTGCATTCCAGCACCGCCAAGCTGCCAGTGCGGGGCCCTTGAGCAAGGACCTTAACTTTCAACTGCTAAGTTGTATAAATGAGATAAATGTAAGTCGCTCTGGATAAGGGTGTCTGCCAAGTGACCCAAATGTAATGTGTTATTTGGAAGTTTTTGTTTTTATTTGGACAGGAGGACATGCATGTCAGATATGAAACTCTCTGCACAAAGAATTTTGTTACTAGTTTGTTTACATTTTGCAAAATAGAGCCACTTGAAATTGATTAGAAGATCATGTGGTGCATGTACAAACAAAAAAACAGTCCAGTGCACATCTCTGGTCAAGACCATTTATGACCTGATGCAGTTGGGGTTGAGGAACTTTCAGAGTCAGAATTCAAAGACCATACAGACAGTGTAGGCGCTTCATTTTCCCTCCCAGATTAGACCACACCCACTTTAGGTGTAAATCTTAATACAAATACAGATATTTAGAGCACCAAACAAATACAGACCAGACACAGCTTGGGGCAATGTATTACACTCCTAATAGATCCCTGAAGACAAATGATGTCTGAGTTACCAAATATTCATGCTGTAGAGTTTTTCCAAGATGGATAAATTGTTATTCATTTAGCCCAAGGAGACAAACTGCCATCATCTCATATCAAGTGTAAGTGTTATTTCTGTAGCGAGTGCTGGATGAGTTCCATACGCTCCAAGATTTACAGCACCTACAGCAGAATAGACACCCAGGCAAGCAGAAAGAAAGCAGTCAGCCATGGCCTTATTACAGCTATCTGTGCCTTATGTACATAGAGGATGGAATTACACTTCTAATGGTGCATATGATATCATTTCTCTGAACGAAACTGCAAAAGGTGTCCCTGAGAGAGAAAGAAAGAGAACATGGGAGAGAACATCAGACTTTTCGAGCTTTCTTTTGTACAGGTGCTACACAGCTGTAACAAGCGAGCAACACAGATGTCAGTCTGTATATATGATCAACAGTGTGCAATGTGTGTGTTTGTGTTCTGTTTTGCCGCTTTGCATGGACCCTAATCCTACTATCAGCACAGACACATCGGCTCTTTCAGTGACAATGTTACACGTTGAACTCAAATATACATTTCACTCTTCAGGGCACAGTGTAAATCTAGCAAATGCTGTCAAGAAAAAGTGGTGTCATGTTCATGATCACATGATAAAATGGGCAAACAGCCTGAACATGCCTGATACCAAATCAGCACATAGAAAGGGTCAGGGATCCTTCTGAGTTGATTTCCACAACATTTTACACACCTGTCACATGGGATAAATTATGTAAAGGTGCGTGTCTGGTGTTTCTTTGGTGTTCGTTACATTTTTATTGGAAAAATGTGCTTGTTCCTGTGTAGAATGTATTTCACGAAAAGAGTTAGGCTACATGCCAACAATAAAGAGGCCATTTTTTAAAAGATAGTGACATTTCGATAATCACATGTCGATTAATTGCTTTTCTTTCACACAAAGATCATGACTTGGCAATATTTGCAATTTTTGCGTCAAAATGCAAGTTTTTAAAGAATTTCTGGCTTCCTATTCCTGATCAGGAGTGGGTGTGTGTGTGTGTGTGTGTGTGTGAGTTGGGTGGGTGGATAGGTGGGTGAAGTTTAGTCAGTAGAAATGCTCTGTGACTGAATAATTAGAATATTCATATTGTGTCCTATGGTGACAACAGTGAAACCGTTCCTGGCTGGGTGTCTGTAATTAAGGTGATAGATGGCCGAGTATGAGACATATGCAGGCAGTGAATTCATTAAGGCCTGACATACTAATGAGCTTCTGTATTTGAGGCTCAGCTCAGCAGAACATGCAGGGACCTTGATTCGGGGTTCGCCAGGTTCTTCATCGCATGCAGCGGAAACTGCAAGCTTGAGGTTACCCAAATATGGCTGCACTCATCTCTTATTAGTGTGCCATTTTCTGAGAATATTAAAAAGACTCCAAGGCAGGAAGAGATGAAATATGACTAATACCGACTAATAGTGATCCAGGCATTTCTTTGTAGTGATTACAAAAGAAAGGATGCTTTCAGTTCTTTCCTGTGCCCAGGAGATTTTTATTTTTTTATTTTTTTATTCATTTCAATTTCCAGTGCAACTCCAATGCCATTAATGCATGGGCTTGGTTTTTTGCACAACACGAGTTGTTCCAGAGACTTGCTTCAAAAATGTCTTATGTAATTTCAGTGGTTCAGGTGCCTAATAGGAGAATTAAGCAAAGTAACTTACAGGCAGACGGTTGGGAATCATATTGCAGACATTAATCATGTGCATTTTGGGTATCGAAAAGCTCATTTGTCTTTAAACACCTTATGACTTTCACATTTATTTCTCACTTCCAATATTTCTTTTGATAAATGGTGTAGGAGAAAAGCAATTACAAGCAAATAGTCCGAACCCTGAGCATATCAGAGGTGAAGGGGAGTCATAAGCAAATGATTGCATGCCCAGACATGTTTACAGCTGAACAGCTATTGGTAGTCTTAGCAAGTTAGCTGGAATAAAAACGTGCAAGCTGACAAAATCACACTGACAAGACATGTATAGTGTCTGTGCGCTATGACTTGTCGCTGCTGGCCCTGAGCAGCTGTATTTTGGCCCATAGTTCACTTTTAATTATTGTCATTCAGAAGTGGCCTTAGGAGTGAGGGAGTAATTGAAAATGACCTTATCTCATCATCATCAACATAATCGTCATAGTCTCACCCGGGTAATCTCATTTGCAGGAGTCTTTCATTTCACCGAGTCGAGACATTCTTTCAGATGACTCCTTCTTGCCATCGTCCTGCTCTGTAAACCACAGTTGCTTGCACTACCCCAGAAATTACCAGTCATTTTTAAAATACCTCGGTTCCTAATTTGCTCGTGTACAACGTCCGTGCAAGTTCCCACAGGAGTCTACTTTTGTAAGGAGATCCCAATATCAGAAAGAAAAAGCCTACAATTGTTTTCTGCCCTACCTAAAAGGACTTAGAGTGAATTTTCAGGGTAGCCTGCCTGCACTCGCAAGTGAAAGCTCTTCCATCCAATTTAGTCCATTTAAACTTGCTGTTGAAGCTGAAAGTAGGCCGGCCACCGTCTAAACACGAAGCCACCAAACTCTCCTTACGAGTCTCCGCTTGACAGAAAGGTTGAAGCTAATGCTGGCAGTCCCTTGGGCCTTGCAGGGGCTGTGAGATGCTCAGTAAAGAAGCAGTGGACTTGAATTAGACAATCACACAGGAAACCCATTTAAAACAGTCTCACAATGCAGCTGTGCAAGTTTTAATAGGGCTTTCAGATGAAGAGGCAGTGACCTATAGAAAGCTTACGGAATGTCCATGATTATAGAGAATGTGACTACTTCTTCTTCTTCTTATTATTATTATTAGTAGTAGTAGTAGAATTAGTAGTAGTATTATTTAATTTGTAATTTTTTTCACCACCAAGCTCACTGTTGTGTTTTTAAAACCAAATCAGGTGGACTTGAGATTTTAATGATTTTAATGTTAATGATCAATTAAAACTATACACAGGTTTTCAAGTTATAAACAAAAAAAAAGAAAAAAGAAATGAAATGAGAGACAAGAACAGAGACAATGCACCGTTAATGATTGTACAGGGCAGAAAACATCTCACAAATGACTTAAGCATATATTGTTCTCCCACACTACATTATACGAGCTTATGTGAATATTACATGTGTTGCTTTCCCCACCCAGACCTCTCAGCCTAAACTTGTGCAATTTAAAAATATTTTTTTTGCACAAGATCCATCATCACCATTTGATGCATTTTATTTTGGCCTACTTTTATATCACAGAGAAAAACTAGACAAAGAACAGCTGCTGGTTCTTTTATTTCTGTATGACCGTGTACTGTAATCGTGAATAATACCGAACACTTTCCAAAAAGAAAATTAAGCAACGTTTTAAGAGGTTTGATCTGATGACATCCGGTCATGTTGAAAATTTCCCATTCATTTTTGTTTAAGCTCTTACATCAACTTTCGTGCATAGTACAGTGTTTTTCTGAGAAACCACATTTTAAGGAGGAAATGGCTATTTTAAAGATGGGGCATAGAGGAAGCACTAATAATTCTCCTTTTATGGATTGGAGAAGAGCATTTATGTGCTCTTCTCTGAAGGTGAAATGAATTTAAAACATTCGGGTGGGGGTTGTGAATGAGGTCAGTGCTGTCCTCATGACTGAGTCAGGTCAGAAGAGCATGTAGTGTGGGCTAAATGGTGTGTCTGAACTTCTACACCTACATGGAGATTTAAAACCTTGGTCTTCCTGTGTGAGAGGAGAATAAATCAGTGCAGTTGTAATGAAGTAGCTGTTTTGGAAATGATTACAGAGGGCTAAACATTGGCAATGTTCAGGGTTAGTTATGGGGCTAGTGCATAGGAACATGTAGAGAGGAAAACAGGAGCGTAGGTCTGGATTTTTTTTATTGGATGGTTTATTGTATGTCGGTGCTGACTGTAACCTGTTCAAAAATTTCCGAACACATTTACAAACAACAAAGGTAACAGCAAATCCGAAAACAGCAACCCTAAACACAGTAGCCAATTTGGAAACAACATTAACTAAAAACAAAAAGAGGAGGTCCTAACCAAATATCACATGATCGTTGCCGACCGGATCCAACGTGCGTCAGCCTGAGAGGCCACAGAAAAGGAGAGCTGATGGATGTTTATAGGAAGCAGAAATATGAGATTGGATGAAACTACTGATACTTTTATTCTGGCTTATTTTTATTAAGGACATTCATATAATGTTACTTTAGGTACGCTGTCAACTTTGCATTGCATTTATATCAGTATGCCCCCTCCTGATTTCCTATATTTTTGTCACACGAAGTGGTTTCAGATCTTCATACAAAAGACAAGAAGTACATGAGCAAACTGACAAACAAACAAAAAAAAAATTATTGTATGAGGTGGTTGTGTACCACCTACAGTAATCTATATGACCATGTGGAGACTTAACCGTCACACCAATGTGTGAGGTTTTTCTCCAAAATGCTCCCATAAGGTTTCCTGTCACTGCAACTAATGGGCCCAAACCTGTTCCAGCACGACAGTTTCTATGGATTCATAATGTTTGGTTTGCCGAAGTTGGTATGGAAGAACCTGTAAGGCCTGCACAGAGCCCCAACATCAGCCATACTGAATACGTACCTTTGGGGTGAACGACATGCCAGTCCTCCTTGTCCACATCACTGCTTGACTTCACTAATACTCTTGTGGCTGAATGGGCCAAAGTCCCCACAGCCACACTCCAAAATCCAGTAGAAAGCCTTCCCGTATGAATGGATGCTACGATGGCTGCAAAGAGGCCACCAGCTCTGGAATGGGATGTTCAGCAAGTACATATGGATGTGACACTCAGGCATCCAGACATAAAACTCACAAACCCTCATCTTCTTAAACTTAGTTACTGGTTATGTTACCTTTAGCAGCAACAATTACGACCAAATTCTTCAGCAAACTGGAGGAATTTTGGCCCATCCTTCTTTCCTTTCGCACTAATGGGCTTTTGAACATGAGTTGCCAGTTTTAGGTCCTTTCCAAATTTGCTGTTATGTTTTTGGTTTTGCTGATGTGGTTTTGGTTTTGCTCTTGTATGTCCTGATTCGCTGTTGTGTTTTTGTCATTTTTTTTTAAATGTGTTTTGCAGTTATAGGCCAAGTCCAATAGTGCCAAAATACCAATATTCTCCAGAATAAATACTGCGTACATACTAAAAAGCTTCTTTTGCACATCGCAAATGAATCATTCAGCCTGGGAAAATATCGCCGAAAGTTTGTACGAGCAAACCTGCCAGGCTTTTAAAGACAGCATTACGAAAAGGTCATTAATTACCCCTGTCATCTCTGTAAGCTGATTTCTCACTTTAAATTCTTCTCACTAAGATTCTTTACTTTTACTAAGAAATGCGGTTACATCAATCGTTAGAAGTACATGCTAAGGCACTCATGTCAAAAGACATCAGAGAACAATAAGCCAGTGCCCCTGCCAATCCCTCTGGCTTTTGTTCAGAAGTCATGCAACCACCCCATCTGTCCCGAGATGCTCCGTCAGAAGTGCTGCTGTCTGGCTCGCTTTATATTTATGCCCCTGCCAAGCACCGCATTCCCCCATAGTCAAGCTGCACTGCAGAATGGAAAAATGTGTTGTGCCTGTGATTATGATAGATGGCACATAGACCTCTGCTTGCATCCTCCCCATCTCTGAAGTTCAGCTCTAAATCAGTTGCTTATTTTCAGGAATGCTGCTTGATTGTAGCCAATTTGCTTGAAGGCTATGCTGAATTAAGGCTTTTCTTGTGAGCGCATAAGAGGTTTGTGCAATAACCATTTCAACATGAACAAATAGTTTTTAGATCGATGTAAAGAGACGGTTCACTCAAACTAAGGGGTTTGTGCAGTGGTCTGTCAAACCTCATTACTTTTATAGAGATAGTTTTGTTAAATTTTCAGGGTACGGGCTAAGGGCTTGTGTTGCAGAGCCAAAAAACAGTGGATCCAGTGCAGAAGACAGCCCAGGATGGAGATTAATATGCAGGGCTGGAAAAAGTACTGAGAAATTATATATAAGTGATATTGTAATCCATAAGCATAATGTGTTGTTTTCAGGTGGTATTGCTAATTAATGGCTAATGGCTTCCCGGTAGTGAGCGAACCTGGCTTCCCATTTTTGCTTTTTATTATCAGAAATCACAGATTCAGAATTTAAAAGTAAATGGTGTTTGTTTTTCTTCATTGTAATAAAAAAAAAAAAACTAAATTCTAAATGAAATAAAAAGAAAATATTCAGTTTTTCCTAAACCTGTGGTTGTCAGCGATAGCTAACTTGCATGATTCTCTGAGTAGATCAGATTGTAATCCTTGTGAGCGAATTCGATTCCAACGCAATCAAAAATCACATGTTCGTAGTGAACCTTTTTTTCAGCCCTTTAACATCACCTAACACCGCAACTATATTTCAGACCTGTGGCGAATACTGCAGGCTAACATAGATAGATATAATCAGTTAATGTTAGCAAATTAGTGAGACTTACCTCAGAATGATTTTTTTAAAAAAATGGCATTCACGCCTTCTGCAGAGGAAACGTACAAGTATTTTTCACCTTTGTCAATATGAAAAATGAATGAACAAACTTTTTTTTAAAATTTTCTCTCTTTCTTAGTAACACACAAAAAATAT
>JAQMCW010000036.1:8768992-8805135 GCA_030068335.1 Chrysichthys cranchii | reverse complement strand
CTGTATACCTAAATAAGTGCTGTGTGTTCAAGATATTCAGATCTACTTATTATGACTTAATGATAATATGAGGGAGAGAGACGACTCTGGAGCTGACAAAGGAGTGATTATATTTCATACGCCCCTGCAACAAATCTCTGCTTTTCCTGTGCAGGCAGTCCTATTTCTTTCAAAGGACAGTCATTTTGCTGTATAGCCTCTTAGCTCAAAACTGCCTATCATATCTGCCTGTCTTCTTCATCTGCACCTGTCTAACCACGTTTCCTAATCATAGACATTATCCCAAAACAGAAAATGAGTAGAGCTGTCGGGGAATATTTTGAGTGAGAGAGAGATATAGGAATGTCTCCTATATTTTAGCTCTTCATTTAAACATGCTTGCATAAAGGACAGTAATTTCTTTCATATTATTTCATTTATTGCTTTTTTTTTTTGGTTACTGTCATTACAGAACTATCTTACATTAAAATACAATTCATTCTTATTTGTTCTTTTTTTTCCTGTGTGGAGGGTAAGTGGATTTAAACTTTTTAGACATTTTTCTAGAGAAAAATGTATCCCGTGCTTCTAGCATCATTTACTTTAAAGTAAGTCTGTATGCAAAGTGACACCAAAATGACCAGATGACATTTCCATGTGGCAACGCAAGGGAAAACCTCAGAGGAGGATTTGTAAGTTGATTAAACTTGCTGCCGAGCATAGAGGCATCTCATCATTCCGCATTTGAGTCAAAAGGTTGTTTTGTAGAGGCAAATATCAAGGCATCTTTGTGTATAGTATTTCAATATTTTAATAGTTTTTTTTTTTTTTTACATTAAAAAGGTTAGTTGGAACCTGATCTGAATGTGTTATAAATGTAAATTAATTCCAAATGATCGTAGGCCCTTACTGGCAAAGGTAATTGATGTGGGTAGCAATTAGAGGACTAATTGCAAAGGCCAAATTCGTGATAGTGACTAAAATCTGCAATAATCCATCTGCTACTGACATGCACATAACATCTTGGTTTTTCTCTATGCCTTGAGACAGGAACAAACAAGAAATGTAATGCAAGTAGATGAGCTATTGATTTACCTGAGAAGGGGCCATGCCTTACAAATTATCCTTTTTTTTTTTTGTTTGTTTGTTGTCGGATAAGGATCAGATAGCAGAGCTCTGACATATAAATATTTTGATTTATAGCCCTGGGACAATGTCTGAATAAAGGCTTTAGAGTGACAAACCTAAAAGTCCCCTAAGCATCAGCTTTTCATGAACATAAGTTGGTTATTAGGATCTTCCATTACGGTATCTGCATGACCTATGAAACATGTACTTTTGAGACCATCCATCGTTTGTAATTGCTTTCATTTTGTTTGTTTGGGATTTTTTGTTGTTTTTTTTTTCATTTTATCAAGGAAAGTAGTAGGGCACGCACTGTTAATCGTGGGTGCTGTTGGATGTGGGTGGAGGACATGACAGGCAGGATGAGACATGTGAGGGATGAATATGATGAATGGGACAAGAAGATTGCCTGTCACACTGGCAGGATCTGGTGTTTTCATCACACGACGGCGTTCTCATACGCTAAGCCATGCGAGGTGCTTCTACTCAACGCGTAGGCAACATCAAAAACCCCATGGTGCCCACACAGACAATGACAATGCGTTACATACTGTGGAAACACAACATGTTGTCAGATAAGTATGATTTTAACCAACATGTTAACTATTTGACAGAAAATGCTGGGGGTTTTAGGCAATGTGTAGGGGCTTTTTGTTTTGATAACCACACACCTCAGCGTATAATAAAACAGGCTCTTTTGTGTTGATCGTCACTTCAGAACATATACTTAAAGTGTTGTGTTTAGGACTATAAAGAGACCTCTGTGATGTCCAAAGGGACCAGTTGTTTAGTTGTTTGTGTTACCCAACACCGTATCTTTATTTCTGTGGCATGCTGTCCTTCACACATGCTGAATGTTTATCTGAAAGAGCTATTTCTAACTGTAGTGAGACAGCAGTGTCCGATCATCCTCTACAGTCCTGCCACAGTGTATTAAGTATCTGTGTATCCACTGAGACTGACACGAGTGCAACCTCTCAGCTGAGAACAGGGTCACGTTGTTAAGCAGCTTTGTGTGAAGCTGTCATCTCTTGGCACCAAGCAATTAAACAAAACTGAATGACTGCACATGGAGTAATTTGAATTGGTGTCACAGATGATGAGAGTGAGACTATACTGTCTGTCAGTACAGTGGTTAAAAGTTTGATGACATCTGAGCCAAATTGCAGAAGCCATGGGTCAAGCTGAACATGTCATGGATGCCTTAAGGTGTAGGTCATTAGGTCTCACTGGTTTAGCAATTTACAGGGCATTTGTTACGGAGCATGCTCAATGCAGGAATAGACAGGCTCATATGTGCACATACTATAAGTGTGTCAGTCTGAGAGAACCCTCCACATGGGCTAATTTTTTTTAACTACTGTATATGTGACCTGTGCTGACAAAATGAGTCGGAATGCGCGTAGGCTAATTATGAGCTAAGAGGCAAAACATGGTTTCGGTCGAAATGGAGATTTTCTCAAAAATGAGTCCATAAAGCCCTCATTTATTGAGCCCCATGATAAAACAGCAAGAAAAACATCCCAAACTACTTTTATTTTAAGGGTTTCTTCATTACGTTCATTCGTATATCTTCATTAATTGGTCCTTTATCGTAATAATATTCCATGATAAATCCGTGTTTTCACCGCACGCTCGCGGCGAGACGGGGGAATCCCCCTACCCATGTTTGGTATCGTTGTGAAGCGTAGCTCCTCTACTTCCTGATAATACACCTGGAATTCCCGATGACGCTTTTATGAACCAATGGAAAGCGAGTTTCCAAACCCCGTTAGATGTAAACAAAAGTGGCTAAATGCTAGGCGGAATTTTTTTTTTTTTGTTTTTGTTTTTTTTTGTCTGATTTCCACAAACCACACCTCATTTTGAACGTCTTTAGATGGACAATCCAGAAGTAACAATAACTCACTTTTGAAAATTTCCTCATTCCGACTCATTTTGCCAGCACGGGTCGCATATTTCAAAAAACATGCATATATTTGCTTGTATCTCAACCACAATAAGGTAAAGGTAATTTCCTCTTAAATTGCATTTAAACATCCTCTATATAGGATTCAGTTGATTCAGCTGCTCCTCCCTTACTCTTAAATGCCCCTACCAAGTGTGTATGGTGGCCAGCAGGTGCCCGTAGCGTACTTCCAATACTTTCCCTCACTTTTTCTCATGCTAAATAAAAAGTATGAACCTCCATTTTTCAAAATTTGGGTTCTCAAACTTGTCTCAAACTGCACCAGCAAACGATGATTCCTCTTCCTTCTTTTTTGTCTTCATTTTCTGGTTCATTTTCATCCTTCCTTCTGGACTTATACTGCCGCTTGTACTGTAAAATTGTGAAACGCAGAAGGTGCTCTCTAGAGGTTTGTCCATTCTGGGCTACTGTAGCAGCACAACATGGCAGATCTGTAGAGGTGGACCTGCTCTCTATGTAGCTATAAACGGCTCATTCTAAACTTACGAAAACACATTAATTTATAGTTACTGGCAATTAGTCATTAATGAAAACATACATTTGAATACTGTATTCCATTTCTGCTAATACATCCCTCTCTAAATCCTATATAATGAACCTCAAAGGCTCCAACCTCATTTACTTCAGGAAAAACAACATTTCCGCCAGCTTTAATGAATTATCTGTTTATGATGGGAAAATGATTTATCAGCATCATCTACAGTAGTCTCTGACTCGCTACCTGATGTAAAGAAAAACATTTGGACTATTTAAACATTGCATCAAAGCAATGCATGTGACTGTTCTGTCTTACATCGTTTCAGAAATGATCACTGAGTAGTTTAAGCAGTTACCTTTTCTTAACTAAAGTTCTACATTAAAAAAAATCTTTTATCTGCTGTCATCTGTTGTGATGATGACCGTCATGGACATTTTGACAGCTGGAATCTGATCACAAACTGAACAGATTAGGCGTATGCCCCATTTTGCTATGAGATTTAACTTGATCAAGTCATGAGAAAAGCACATTTGGCTAGGAAGGTTTTAAATAGACATCTTTAGGCAGACTGTCTGCATTTGCTGCTGCATTTGTTAGACTGAAGCTTTACTCACTAAGATCTTTGCAGGCAGACAGCCAAGACAAAGTTAGGAAATTTGCCTAAATAAAAACAATTCCACATTGTTTTGGCGAAATATGTTGACAGTCTCATAAAGTACAGGTTTCAAAGGATACGGTTGGCAGAAAAACTCAATTTTGAAGCCAATACGCATGATTTTTCATCATCTTTGGCTTTTTTCCAGAACTTAGTCAATGTGATATCTGACATAACAGGACTTTGAGGACTCCCACACATACGAGCACTTAAAACATTATTCAGTGACAATCTAAGTAGAAAACATCAATGCTATTAGGCTGCTAATATTATAAGGCCTGGGATGCAAGTTTGGAAAAGTGTCTCTTAGTCTCGGAGATTTTTTCCTAATGCCTTTTGATGATTCTTTCCAAAACTCAACTCTTGTGACGAGTTTGGCTGTAATTTCTCTGGCAGGCCTTTCAGTATTATGTAACACGTATGAATGTGTCTATTGTGCGATACGTGAAAATATAATTTCAGTGGATAAGGCTGTAATGTGTAGTCTGAATGGTAAAAAAACAACCACTGACGTTTCAAATAACTGAGAGGGAGCCCAGGTTCAACCTTAGTTAGTCATGCCCCTCGGGTGACATGCCAGACAGAATTACACTTACACTTTTGTTCTGTAAACATTATTTTTGTTGCTTTAAAGGACAGAAATGTGAAATTTATTTAAACTTTGGACCCTTGCCCTAGCACACCCTGGTCCTCAGCACACCAGCTGTTTGGTGTACACTCTCAGATCACATAGTGCGGCTTGTTTATAAAGGTCACCAAGCATGGGCTATGTGAACTCATTGAAGCTGGCTGATTGGTGTCATTATTCATAAAGTCATTAAAGTGCCAAGATGTGTGCCAGTGGAGCAGAAAAAGCAGCCGTGTTAGCCTGTGACTGGGAGACGCAGAGTGCGTCTGCTCTTGGGCCGCGGTCACTCTTAATGGGATGCAATCATCTGAGCATGAAGTGCCTCATGTGCTCCAGAGGCACTCTGCTTTATGTGAACTTTCAGGAGGGGCTGATGGGAATGCTGCTCCTGTCCATGCTGAGGGAGAGCAAACAAAAACTTACTGTACATCTTAAAAAGCACCTGAAATTAAAATTTTTTTACACAAAAAAGCGACTGGTTAAAGATTGTATAAACCTGCAACCATTGTGACAGTATGGCTGGATAGTACTTAGTCATGCAATGAGCTAAAAGAAATTCAGGGCATTCTCGACTGAAATACAAACCTGGACTTCAAGTGCTAGGGGTTTTTCATATGATTAGTTTGCTTTTTGTACCATTGCATAAATTGGAATAATTTCATTAGCATTTTATGCTACTGAAAATTAAAAGGCATTAGTTAATTAATAGATTCTACAAGATAATGAAAAACCACTCAATTACTAACAAGTCTGCGCTTTGCGTCTGCACGTCGACCAGAATGTCATGCCTTCAGGTGGCGCATTAAATCCTTAGATGAAAACTTTTTCATTCAGAATATTTGGGATTCTTACTGCTTTAGTGCATCCAAGCATATGCTAAACACCTTTTTCAGATGATGACTAAAAATAGTGCAGACCAGCTCCAGAAGTCTGATCATTCCAAAAAAAAAAAAAAAAAAAGTAAACTGAACTGGTGATTCTGCTATTACAGCTTGATGTAGCACAAAGTAATTTAACTTTCATTACACTGGATTTAACTAAGGAAGTAGCATTTATGCTTCTTCATCTTCTTCTTCATATTATTATTACGGTATTACGTTTTTATTGTAGTATGGAATTGTCTGTGCAGAAAAATTCCTGCTTTATATGTCTAGTATAGCTTTCAGTGTGATTCTTATAAGTTAACATTGCAGGAAATACCAGCTAGGTACCATTCATTCACTCACACTCCTGTCATCATGATTATCATCATACTCTGGAGCAACAAGAACAAGTTTATTTCACAACATGCACAAACATGTACTCTGCGTGTTTCAGTGGATGAAGTCAAGGGACGAAGACATTTGAGAGAAACACCAAGTGCACCTGCATAGATCATCCTGACAGAACCGAATAAACTGAAGTGTATTATCTTGCTAGAACATCTAAAATAAAGCTAAAGTAGTCAATAAACTAAGGTAGTCTCTACTAGGATTGCTCAGTATAACTATTTAATTTTCTCCACTTCTTTACACTGTCATGTAATGTTTACTCATATCATATATTATATATTATATTATATTATATTATATTATTATATTATATTACAGAGTGGAGAACGTTAAAAGTAGCGAACCCTTACTTGTTCTGTACAAGAGGCACAGGTTTTATTTCCACCTGCCATTCCATACTTCCTGCTCGATTAACTGCACCCCAAAAATCTGTACGCAAATAAAGTATTAAGTGATCGGTAACACAATAAGCTTGCATTAAGAAAAAGAAGGACACTGACACAACCTACTGAATATATTGTGTTGCAAGATTGTCATTTCCACTAGATTCTTCGCTTTTTTTGCATGCTGCATTGAGCTGATCAGCAGTATAGAAAATTCCAGTAAGGCTGGTGACCATTTTAAACTGTTCAACAGAGGGGGGAAAGGCATATTGTGAATATGTGGAAAAATCCATCCAGAATAACTTGCATATTTTTAATTTTTCAGTAAGTGCTTCATCCTGGTCAGGAATGCAGGAACGCTGGGTACAAAGCAAGAATATTTCCTGGATAGGATGCCAGTCTATTGCAGCGTACCGATCACACATATTAACACCTTGAGGCAATTTGGAGTACCTGAAGGTTTTTGGAAGGTGGAAGGAAAACCAAGGAGAACAGAGGAAACCCATATTAACAGGGGGAGAACGTGCATAGAAACTTCACACAGACACCTGAGCTCAGGATCGAACCAGAAACTGATCTTTGGTGATGTTCCAGATTTATTTTATAACGAAATTCTTAGTTGTTTTTTTTTCTTCTTCATATTAATGAAAATACGGCATCAACTAACAAATTAGGACCTAAATTGCTAAACACGTAACAAATACACTATATATCCAAAAGCATGTAGACACATGCCTATGAGGCTTTCCCAGAAAACTTTGACACGCTGTTGAAAGCAGAGAGTCCCACTGAACGCCTCTGGAATGCTGAATGCACGCTAGTTCTCGCCTGACGTTTGTGCATGACCTAATGCATTTGTGGTTAAATGGGCGAATCCCCACAGCAATGCTCCAAAATCTACTGCAAAGTCTTCCCAGGAGAGTGGAGCAGCAAAAGGCAAGACAAACTTCATATTTATACCATGACACAGGAAAAGGATGTTCAACACGCACATATGGGTGTCTTGTTCAGCTGTCCACATACTTTTGGCCACAGTGTATTTCAGTATAAAGTCATTTATATATGGGTTTCAGGGCAGTTATCTGTCAACCAGTCGATTTCTTGTTTCATATGTGAAGACTGTTGTGGGGCTTGCTGTAAGGCTCCTCATGAAAATACCTGAAATCTTTCTGATTACATGGTGAATTTCCATGAAGTACCTTAAAATATGTGACTTTGCGATTATAAAAGTGAACTGCAAACTGAACAAGGTAAAGAACAGTTCATTTAGTAATAATAATATACACTTGGGGGTGTGTAGTGAACCTGTTTTTAATTTTGTTAGAAATGATCTATTGAATCATACATTTTAGCCAAATACATTTAAATCAAAAGTCTGCCCAGCACTTCACTGAATGAGTATGCTGCACGTCTTGGTGCAGTCTGCAGTATAAGACTGAAAGACCTCGACTGAGGATGAAGTGTGCAACTTCATCAGCATTCTTCAGAAGCTGCAGCTTTAGCAGCTGTCACAAAGCATCTCCTTGGTCTTTGTACCTTCAGGACGTACTTAAATTAGAATGTGCTTATTTGGCTTCAGCCACTCATTTCAAACCGTCCATGCAGACATCAGCGAAGCACGTTTGTGAACATTCTGAACATTAGGTTTCTCTGAAACAGATAGAGAATGTACACAAATACCACGGACTCCAGCTTTTCCCCCAGACCTGCTACCAAGTGTCACAACCCGAATTGCAGAAAAGTTGGGACGTTGTTTAAATTTGAATAAAATGAAAACTGAAAGACTTTCAAATCACATGGGCCGATATTTTATTCTCAACACAGCATAGATAACATAACAAATGTTTAAACTGAGAAATTGTACAATTTTATGCATAAAATGAGCAACATTTCAAATTTGATACCTGCTACAGGTCCCAAAAAAGTTGGCACAGGGGCAACAAATGGCTGAAAAAGCAAGAAAGATTAAAAAGATTCAGCTGGGAGAACATCTAGCAACTAATTAAGTTAATTGATATCAGGTGTGTAACATGATTAGCTATAAAAGGGATGTCTTAGAGAGGCAAAACCACAAAAAACAGATGTTTTGTTTACTTGCTACATTATGCTTAATGCTTCTAATTTAATACTTTTTGCTCATGTTTTTATCCAGGTTGAAATTTTACAAATACTTATCGCAAGTCAGTGCAAGTCTAAATTTGAGCTGCGAGGTTGACTTCTCATGCTTGGGTTAAAGATATATCATTGGAATAAATGCTTGGGGCAGAATTTTCTTCTAAAAAAGTTTGCTATATCCTCTTTCCACTGCATACCAATTATCAGAGTCACCCCATGTAATATATCGCTGACAGCCTGGACATTTTGCAGATTACACTGACCTTGATTTTTACAAATTGCAAACATCTTGCTCTAATGAACAAATCTCCTGGAAAGAAAACTGCAGATTTCTGGACATCTAAAATTGCATTTCTTAAGCCTTTTAAGAGTGCTCTGGCAATACTTGCATCCTAACTATGATTCAGTGTATCAAAATGTAAAACAGTATGGCAACATAACCAGACATATTATTAAATAAATGTAACATCATGTTAAATTTAAACATTATAACAAGTTTTTAATAAGAAAGGCGATGAAAAATATTTAAAAATGCAGTGTTCTTTTTACTGGAGAAAATTATTTTAATGTAATAAAAAATTATCGTAATTTACATTCTAATTACATAATGAACTGTATTTATCTTTGTGTTCAAATGTCATTCACAGAGAGGGAACCATTTCTAACATTCACTTTATCTGCTGTATCACACAAACCCTGCCAGGAAAAACATCCCGCCCCTCTACTTTCAAAAGTCTAATTTATCTGTATTTTTATTTTATTTTATTTTATTTTTTGCTGTACAATATTATAGCATTTTGCGCATCTGCTGGCTTTATGCTGACGGAGCATTGTTGATGCATGACCCTGCATAAAAACAACAGCATTATGATGGGCTGTTTAACATGCTTAGAAAAACCAAACCTGATTTTATTAACTTGCGAAAGAATGACGTAATTGATAAATGTTTTGGGAAAACCTGTGATCTTTTATTGTGCCAGAAATGAGTGGCCAGTTGTGAGTGAAAACAGTCCACTCCCACAATCTGTTCAAGTTACTGGACAGAAACACTTTAAGCCAGGAGCATTCTGTGTTCATAAATTTGCAATCTTTTAATAAAACAGTGTATATACACGCAGGTGACAGCAGGTATTGTTGACGATTCTTAGACCCGAGTTTGAGCCTGAGCTTTGGTTACTGCATGTGTGCAGATTCTGTGCATGTTTATGTGGGATTTTTCTCAGGGTTCACTGGTTTCCTCTCAGCATCCAAAAAAAATGCCAATATGGGGATTAGCTGTGCTAAATTGCCAAGGCACGGTGCCCTGTGATGGACTGGCACCCAATCCAGGGTATGTGTTCTCTAGATAGGCCCTGGATCAACAATAACCCTGATCAGAATAAAGCACTTTGAATGAATGAATGAATGAATCTGCACTCTATAAATAGTACAGGTGATATATACGTACATGGCAGCTAATATGACAGACAGATGGGATCATCTGTGCGGAATGTTGAAGGCTATGATAACTAAGTGTTGTATGGGAAACGAAGTGGTCAAGTTGACTCTTTGGTCATACGTATTCCAGTTTTTGGTAAAATTTGGAACGTATGTCCTTCAGAAGTTTTTTTTCCCCCATCAGGGTTTAATGTACCACTGACTAACTGTACTTGATCAAGCATATTTGACTCTGGAGTCTTTTTATTTTTTAATGACTGCTTTTTGACATCTCTACTCTGTGTATTATAAAATAATGTGGGGAAATAGGGGGTTGTCTGCTTAGTTGGCATGTTTTAAAGAGCAAACCCATTTTATGACGGCTTCTTTCATTTCCTATATATAGTTGGCCCAGAGTATGTGGGTATGCTAGTGTGTGTGAGGGAGTGTGTAATGTAACTATAATCCCTTAAGGCCTGCAGGACAAAATGAAATGGCAAAGATGGGCCTCTCAGTTACAGCAAGCTATTTAAAACTGTGGTGCATAAGAGATTTTTTTTTTTGTGGAAGCATCATCACAGATTTCGTAAATTCTTCATAACACTCCAACATTAGACAGAAAGGATGTCATTCTACTGTAGTGTTAGATGTAGTGTAGAGTTAGATGAACAACAGATGCATTAACAGGATAGAGAAGATCCAACAAACCAAACAGGGACTAAAGAGTCTGATCTAGAAGATTTGTACTTATTGTTAGTCAGTTGTTCGTTTGTTTTCAGGTCTTGACATAGCCAGGTGGTTGGCTAATGGTGTGTGTTTGGTGTGTTTTTCTGTATTTTTGTACACAGAATGTATACTAAGCAGCAGGACGTCAGTCAAAGTACCTCCTTGTCTTTGCTATTTGTTTCAGTTAGCAGATGAACTTTAGTCAGTTAGCTGATCGGCAGCATGTGTTGGCCTCGTTTTTGTGCTTCGGCCTTGTTAATATTGTACAAAGTTCTTGGTTTCCTTTGGTGTGCGTTTTTTTTTTTTTTTTTAGTGATCTATGTCATTTATTCTCTGCTGGCAGGCTAATGGTATATTACAACCAGTGTGAAACAATTCCAATGAATTACTCTTTGCATACATAGCTAGCCAGCTTTCACGATATTGCATCATTACTTTTAGATATTGCCCAGTGATTTAGTATGTGTTATGCATTTTGTACTGCAGCCATAAATACAGGGTGTCTGAAATGTCAGAAACTAATCAGAGTGAGAGTCAGTAAGCCGATATATGCTTATCCTTATGCTTTAGACATTGGAGCATGGATATTTGGACATTTGGACCTTGGCAGTGGTAACTTAGAGGTTAAGATGGTGGACTTAATAGAAAGGTCATGAGTTCAAATCCCAGCACTGCCAATGTGCCACTACTGGGCCCTTGAACAAGGTGCCTAATGTACACCTGCTCAGTTGTATAAAGGAGATAAATGTATGTTGCGCTGAATGATAGCATCTGCCAAAACCTGTAAATGTCCATGATCACATTTTCGATATAGTTTCTCAGCCGTTGTATCGTTTTTGCAGATTGTTCTCGAAATATTCAGATTGGCAAATATGGTTAACATGTTCCCAATGATTCCTGGCTTTTCTGTCACCTCTTACTTCTTAAATTTGTATGGCATGCTATGGAAAGGACTACAGTACAGTAACTCTTCTGGGGGTAGTCAGGAGCGGCCGGAAATGTGGTCAATTGCAATAATTGTTTTCTACCAGAGACTGGGATGTAGACAGATCTACTACAATAAAGTAGTCAGGACATTTCCAAAATACTGGACTGGCAGGACAGTGGTGTAGTGGTTAGCACTGTTGCCTCACAGCAAAAAGTCTTGGGTTCGATCCCCGGGGTTGACCTGGGTGCCTTTCTGTGTGGAGTTTACATGTTCTCTAAATGTCCACTTGGGTTTCCACCGCATACTCTGGTTTCCTCCCATAGTCCAAAGACATGCACAGAGGGGATCAGGCTAATTGGCTACTCTAACATGCCCGTAGGTGTGAATGTGAGTGTGAATGGTTGTCTGTCTCTGGGTGTCGGCCCTGTGGTGGATTGGCGACCTGCCCAGGGTGTGCCCCGCCTCTCGCCTGAAGCCAAAGTCAGCTGGGATTGGCTCCAGCTCCCCCTGTGACCCTGAATAAGATTAAGCGGTAGAAGATGAGTAAGTGAGTAAAATACTAATATGTATCAATAGACAATCACATAATATAGCTACCTCTCTCTGTATGTGGCTTGTGTAGGTTCCTCATTGAACAGGTAGACACTTAAACAACACTAGTTTGTTCTTTACCAAACTATAAAAAAGGTCATAGTCTACATGATATTAGTCTGCATCTTGTGGCGTACACTAGTGTTATGAATTCAGTTTCATTGACTAATGGTAGCTAATAAAGGAGTGAAGAAATCCAGTGTTATGTAATGAATAATGAATGTCATTAATGTTAAAAAAATATTAAAGAAAAAAAAAGACTTGTTTGATCAGTGTTTGCTAATTTATTTGTTTGTTGTGGTCAGTGGGGGCAGGAATAGTTCACTTCTGTGTTAGCTAGTTCAACTTATTTGTCCCATGCTTCACGCTAGGCCTCTCCTGGCCACCTCTTGCCCATGCCCATGACCAAAGAGGGCCCTCACACCCAAAGATACATTCTGTTGCTTTAATTTAGCATTTTATTCCTATCTTCCTGCATCACATTGGGGTTCAGATGCATAAAATACCTGTACTCTATCATAAGAAACTGACTTTGTAGTGGTTTACTCTCATATGTTTGTTTCCTAATCTTAATAGCTGTCGACCTGTATTGCATAAAACACGGATGCTGTAATAAATATACCATTAATAACTGTATAACTCCTATATTTGTTAGTTTATTTTGACTTGTCACTTGACATGATACTCCAGCAATTACACATCCATTTTAAACTTCCAAACAATGTCGAGTTGTATTCCAAGCATAGCACGCACCCAGGCCTTCGCAAGGGGGGACAAAGACATTTATGAGACTGTATAATATCATCAGTTAACTGCAGGCAGCAGTACAGGTACTTGTCTTTTCTTTTAGAGGGCTCCAGCAAACCTCGGTCCCATCAGTCACTGGCTACACGTTCAGCCCACGCTCCAGCTCCCGTAACACGTAGAGCCCCTCTGCTGAGTCAAAATGATGAATCACACAAGCGCAGTTAAGCAATTACAGTGCAATTTAAAGTTCAGCTGCTCACAAATTATCGCCTAACTCTAAGAAGAATGTGAAGAATAATAAGAGGAGACTCCAAAAGCAAATAAAAGTCCCAGATGACTGACTAAGAGGAAAAGCCTCTCAGGAATGTGTTATGATCTGCTGGACTCTCTGACCCACTCTGTCATCCGAGTGGACGAATGGCAGCGCGTAGACCTCACGGGCATCTTTGCTCATGTGTCCTACAACAGCCTTCTCTGTCTGAAAAGAGAATGGTACGTATGGCGGGGTCGGAACAGAGCGCTACTGTGTGACCCAGATTACTGATAAGTGGTTGGCCGTGCCTGTTTATGAGCAGCATACTGCAGCAGGGAATTGAGACGCCTGAGTTTTACTGGATCATAGATGGGTGATACAGCTGGAGGGGAAGTGTTACTGCATGACACAGTGATTTCCATTGTGGGTTTGTTTGATTTTTCCAGGAAGAGGTGCTGTGTGTCCCTCAGGCTGGCTATAACATGGACATTTAGCTCAATGTCACGCTGGCACACAGAGCGAGTGCGTATGGCACAGTCATTACCCAGCAGGCATACAGAGGACTTGTTTCTTCATGCGAGAATATATACGTGTGTGTCTGTGTGTATGTGGGTGTGTGCGAGAGATCATCTCTAATTATGCAATACTGCTATTGTTTTTTTTGTTCCCCATAAATTCTGCCCATTTATTTACCACCCAGCTGTGTTTCACTGGTACTGCAGCTGTGTACCGTGTAGTTAATCAGCCGTGATTGACCATGAAGGTCTGTCAGTAGAGTGCTCTTGGATTTAAATCAATAAGGAAGTCCGGTGTTCTTTTATATGGAAAATATTTATGCCCGAAATAAAGACATTCGCTGTTTAACCGTCCTAGGAGACCTTTTGATGATCTGGAAGAATGTCTGTTTTGAAACATGAAGCTTACATATTTCATATATTAAATAAGTAATTCTCAGGACAGCAGGGTTTTCGTTTTTTCGCTCAAAATGTACTTGGAACCATTTCTGATGCTGTGTGTGAGAAGAGCACTAGATAAATACACTAGAAAATTGGCATTTATCACACGTCCAGATGCACAGCTGTACACAATGGATGATGATAAATCCTGCACTTTCTAAATACTTCTGCTCATGTATGCCGAAATAGGTGCGTATATGCTGTAGGAACATTTAGCAGACGCTCTTATCCAGAGCGACGTACAACAAGTGCAAAAATCAGGTACAAGAATAGCAGAGCTTCTAGGCAAGAAAGTTCTACTGCCAGCTGAACAAGTGCCAGAGTATAACCCCTAGTGTAATATTCTGTAGAAGTACCAATCAGCTAACAGCGAGGAAAAAACGAGCTAACCATAAATGAGTGCAAATATGAATACACAATGCCACAAATACAAGTCAAAGGGGAACAAAACCCCAACAGCTAACCCGAATACACCATAACTAGGCTAGACAGTATGAAGCCTGGGTTGGTTACGAATGCTACGCGAGGAGTGGACAGGGAAGCAGGAGAGAGGTGCAGAGGTGAAGAGGATATCATATATCGTATAGGATAAACATTTAAATGCTTCAGTTATTTGCACAAATCACATTATGAAAACCTTTTTTTTTTGGAATGAAAACTCCTCTATTTTGCATTTTTCAATGTTGCATTAGATATTGTAATATATTTTGGCATGAGTGATATTTGGCATGATTCGGCTCATATTTAGGTAGGAAATCTCTCCAATATCTCATTGAAATGTGCCCATGGCTAGAAAGGACCTGAATGTACATGGGGATGCTATTAGCCTCTCTAAAAGTGGGGCAACTTTCTGGCAGACCAGCTAAAATTGCACTGGGCAAAATAAAATCAGCAGATGAGTCACTAATCATTCTCTGCAAAGATGTTCCTGTAATTCTTTACCTGCACAAAGCTGCGTGTGCCAAATCTTCCAGCAATGCATCATCTCAGTCAGTCTTTAGTTTCGCATTTTATCTGGTTATAATTTACACATCATCTGATCACCTCCCTGTACCTATGGAGCACCATGGTCAGCAATTACTCTGTCAATTATGCTGGCATGATTGACAAGCGCTTCATAATTAGTTTTCAATTTACACTTTTTTTTTAACCACTTGGAGTTTCTGCGTATACGCACATTCTCCATGTACAAGAACTTGAGAAGTCACATACTATGTCTAGAGATGTGCGGAAATCTTTTTGGATATGTGTTTATATATTCACAGACCCCATATCGTGTGGGAAACTGGTATGAATGAGGACTTGAGTAAAGCCTTAGGCATTTCATGTGAGTTACAGAAGAGATATGGGATAAGAAATTTCCAGTGATGATGTTTCAAGACATCTGATTTATCTCCTACTGGCTTAGATTGTCAGCACATATTATAGAAATGAATGATGTTTCGATTTCCTTTTGTGTTTTATTTTAAGAGGAAAAGGAAATGTCTTCACTTTACACTATCCCAAGCCTTCTTTTAGACTGTCCTTTATTCAAGTGTTTGGCTTGTCTTTCTATCTCTCTATTTGACTTGTGGGATTTTTGAAAGGTCCAAAATATCATCATAATTCATGTCTTTAATGTAAACAGACACCATGCAGTCAACAATGCCCTCCAAATATATCCAACTTTCTGATCACGGAGCAATTCCCCATTGCTAAACGTCTTGTGGTTGGCCTTTCTTGGAGACGTATAGTGAAAGTAGACATGGCACGGCTGCGCCCGTCTCCCCTTCTGTCTCCCTCTTTGCTAAGGCAGGCTTCCTGACTCTGGTTGCTATACATATGGTCTCCATCTGCTGTGGCCTCTGTGAGATAGCATTTTTTTTTTTTTCGAAAGATAGTTGGCTTTATAAGTGTGTGTGATTTAACCTATTAGAAAAACATAATCCCTTGGCTCCTATTTGTGAGTATGTGAGATAACTTGATTGTAGCATGTGGGCTGAGACTGGAGGGTGTTTAAATGTAGCGTAGGAAAGACCAGAAACACAGTACAACAATCACACAAGCTCGAGTAGTGTCATTAAAATACCAGCTTACTCGGCCAAGAAATATTAGGGGTTTTTTTCTCTTTTTTCTCATGTGTGATTTTTAGCTGAGTGTAGGTCTCGTGACAGAATTGGACAGGAGCGTTGGTGTGAGGGCAGAAGGTGCTGTGGATTGGGTGTCATATTACATGATGTAGATGAAGTTACAAATGAAGTAAGGATGTACAATACCCAGTTGGGGGCTGTGCTCTGTAAGAAAGCCTGAGAGGTGTTTTTCCATGCATACAGCCAGACAGCAAGTGTGTGCACGTGTGTGTGTGTGTGTGTGTATGTGTGTGTCCGTATGTGTGTGTCCGCACGTGTGTGCCCGCACGTGTGTGTGTGTGTGTGTGGAGTAGGCTTGGCTCCACTTCCCTTCAAAATAGATTTAAATATATAGTGCGAACCGCAGTGAGGTCAGTGGCTGATCCGCACTCAGCCTGGGAACGCTGGGAAATGTTCCTGTCTCGCCCAGCAGCTCTTCTGCTGCTTGTTGGACTGTCGCATAACACAGACTTTCATTCAGCCAGGAGGTGTGTGCACAGCCAGGCTAACACTAGAGCACAAAATAAACAACGCAAGACATTTGTGCTTGTATATAAACCACATTTTTGGGGATTTTGCCCAATCCAACAGGTTCGAAGCGAAATAATATACATCCTTTTACGTTCTTGCCAAAAGCTATCCCCCAGGTGCTGTCACGCATGTTGTTCTATATTTTGCCAGTCTCAATTACTCTTTGACATTGTTGCAGGGCATGAGATCCTCACGCAATCCAGCACACACTCCAGCTGGTTCACACATGTTTGTTCATATGATAGGTGGTCCATATCTTTGTATAGCCTGCATCTAATGAACCATAGTGCGCGTTTCTTGGCAGGCTAAACATATAAGGTTGATTTATAAGAATTTGTCAGCTATAATTTGAAGATCCTTTAAATCCTGATGACCAGAAATGCTTTTTTTTTTTTCTTTCGAGTAGGTGATTTTGGCTGATGTTTGGAAAAGGTCAGTTACTTATACAGTTTGACAGAGCAGTTTGAGGTAGACCAAAAGGTTTATTTAAAAAGCAAACTCTAGCCCATTATTATTCCTATCACTTTTATAAAAACAGACCTTTCCCGTAATGTGGGCTCTAGACCACAGGTCCAGAGAGAGCAAAGAACTGTGAATCATTTGTGTGAGAGCATCTTTATTATTGAATCTATCCCTGACCTGCAGGTAGTAGTGGGAGGACCTGTATCACAGTATTGGTATAACCCACCATATACTGAAGGTGCTGTACACACTGTCAGTTCCATTAGTTGACCTTACTTAGGAGCATGCAAATCCTTTTATGCCTTGAAAAGTAAAAAGGAATACGAATTGGATGTAAAGAATATGCATTTGTTTATAAGATGTACAATTCATATTTCACTTGATTTAGTGTTTTTTAAGGCAATAATCCATAAGCCGATATTCCACTGATTTGCTCTCCTTTCTAGATGTTGCACAATCAGCGGGCAGGGTGTTCACTGCTTCACTTACTTAGTTTCCATAGTCATTATTGCACCTAGTGGTCAATATAGGAACTGCAATATGTGCGAACAGACCCATTGTGGAAGGAATCATCGCAGGTGTCAAAATAGAGGTAAACCGTATCATATAAGGAATAACACATAACAGACCATGCTGTTATATGAAATTAACGCATGCCGAGGAGTTTCCCCTTACTGTAACGCATAAACTTCTCCTGTCCTGAAGACTTTGCTGTGTTGGAAACCTTGACTGTTACAAATGTCTCACAATTGAGACTCCTTCTGTAAATATTAAATTAATGTCTCCCCACAAATGTCTCCGCATTAATGATTATATTAATCCCTGTGTATGGTCTGTTTCTCTAAAAAAAAATTATAACGTTTTAGGACAAGTCCATTAATATTAACAAAAGTATGTTTTGGTCGGAATGACTGTCCGAGCCGTGTTGTTATGCAGAAATCATGCACACCTTCTGACCAGTCAGATTTGAAAACTGAAACCGTGCTGTGGTGTGTATGAGAATAATCAACAATCACACATGAGAGTGGGTCAAAACCAGGAAATACCCTGAGAAATAAGGGAACAAAAGAATGCTGGAACAGGAAACACTCGAAATCCACAAACTCACTGAGTACTTTATTAGAAACACCTGTAAGCCTACTCATTCATGCAATTATGTAATCAGCCAATCATGTGGCAGCGTAAAATCATGCAGATACAGGCCAGCAGCTTTGGGTAAAGTTCACATCAACCATCAGAAATACGATCTCAGCTATTTTGACTGTGGCATGATTGTTGGTGCCAGTCGGGCTGGTTTGAGTATTTCTACATCTGCTGATCTCTTGGGATTTTCACACACAACAGTCTCTAGAGTTTACTCAGAAAGGTGAAATGGGAAAAAAAAAACATCCAGTGAGCAGTAGTTCTGTGGATACGACTGCCCGGTTGATGAGAGAAGTCTACAGAGAATGGGCAGATTTGTTCAAGCTGAGAGAGAGGATACAGTAACTCAGATAAGCACTCCGTACAACTGTGGTGAGCAGAAAAGCATCTCGGGATGTACAACACATCAAACCGTACATAAGATGAGCTGAAGACCACATCAGGCTCCACTTCTGTCAGCCAAAAACAGAAAGCTGAGGGTGCAGTGGGCACAGGCCCAACAATACTGGATAGTTGAAGACTGGAAAAACGTAGCCTGGTCTGATGAATCTTGATTTGTCTGCCGAGGCACACAGATGGTAAGGTCAGAATTTGGGACGAACAGCCTGAATCCATGGACCCAACCTGCCTTGTGTCAACAATTCAGTCTGGAGGTGGTGTAATGGTGTGGGGAATGTTTTTTTTGGCACACTTTAGGCCTATTAATACCAATCAATGATCAACTGAATTCCACAGCCGGTTTGAGTGTTATTTCTCACTAAGTAGCCATTTCGAATGTCTACTAAGAGCGTGAGAATACACCATGTCAGAAAGCAAAAGGCGCCTCAAACTGATTTCATGAACATTCAGTGTTTTTCAGCGGCCTTGCCAGTCTCTGAATCTAAATTTCATAGAACATCTTTGAGATGTGGCACAATGGGAGATTCGCAGCATGAAAGTTCACCTGAAATTCCTGCTGGAAATTGCATAATGCAGTCATGTCGACATGGCTCAGAATCTCAAAAGAATGTTTCCAACATCTTGTCGAATCCATGAAGGCTTCAGCCTGTTTTGAGAGCAAAAGGAGGCCCTGCGCAGTACCAATATAATGTTCCTAATAAAATGTTCCATTAGTGTATACTCTGACAAGACTTCACAATGAGATAAAGTCACAGAAGGGTCTAAATAGACAAACTAATGTGAAACTAATACAAAACAGATGCTCAGAATCACTGCACGGGAGAGCCATAAACCAATGATAAGACAAGGGCAGAGAAATCAAACAAAGCGTGACAAGAAATCAAAACAATGCATGGAGGCAACACTATCTGCGCCAGGTGCCATGACACAGGATGTGACGCGTGCCCACACTGACACGGAGTGTTTGTCGCATGGTTATGCAAAGTAAGAAATTTCACTTTGCTGTTTATCAAACCACTGCAAAACATAACGTTATACTGCTCGCTACTACCTGAAGGCCTTGGGCATAGACAATGAGACACCTCACAAATCAATTCTGCTTCAATTGAAGTGTTCCGCTTTAGGCTGTCTCTCTATTTTTCTCTGTCGCAGCACAGTCAATGAGACTCCATTCTTCAAAAGACCCAGTTATTCAGTGGAAGTGCCATTATGGACCACCTCATAATAGTTGCTCAGGGCCTATGGGCTGTTGTCCAGAATGAGCTCAGAAGATAGGACAGGCTTACTGCACTGTGGCAGTGCTGTTAATGTCTGAATACTGAAGAATAGTGAGAGTAGTGTTCAGTGATCGAGCATAAGAGCATATAAGTATGATTTGATTACCATAGAACCACGTTAATGTTTGTCAGTGTCCATTTGCTCGTTTAATTTTGCCAGATGGAAACTCAGAGAAGCTGAATCCAATAACTCCTCTCCTTTCAAATTTAGTGTCTCTTTCAATGCAAATGCATGGAGGCTAAACATCAGGCGGCCAGAGGTCGGTGTAGTGGAATTCTGGAAAGCAGCTAAAAAGAAAATTCAAGGTTTTAAGAGAAAGGCTGTCGACCAAAATTTTGTTTTGCCATCAATAAAACGCCTTACCATCTCGCCTTTATTTATTTTTTTATTTTGCATCTCTGCTTTACTTGACATCGCATAACCTTGCCTTGGCTTTCTTCTTTCAAAGATAACGTTTTGTAAGAAGTCACCTTAACAAATGTAGAGGTAAATGCAGACAGTATGCCTAATAATGTCTAATACCTCCCTGCTAAGTGTAAGTTTTGTTACGCGCTTTAGCGAAATGGACATAAGCCAGATCGGTTCGGTTTGTAATCAGATACCAGCTGTCCGAATGTCTGCGATGTTTCTGAGCCATTACATCATCAATACAGCAAAGAGCAATTTGACCTCAGAGTGATGAGACAGAGACTGATGTGGATAAAGATATCAAATAATGAATTTCCTTTAAACCTAATTTAAACTTATAATTCATAAGTCCAACGGTAATGTTTTGCCAGAAGTAGATCAAGTTCTAAATTTAGACGTAGGGCATCTTTCAGTGAAATTGGAAGAAAATACAGTGTTGTCCTGCGTCACTTTCGGGGATATCCAGCTATAACTTCACACGTGGTTGAGGCACATATAAAGGAGAAGCATATATTTCAGTTCAGGATATCCTCTGGTTCTCAAAACTATATCTAGTACAACGTAAATATGTCTTTAATAAGTCTTTTTGCGGGCTGTCCACCAGTGTAGAGAGAAAAACGCCCATGGGTGATGCATTACTGGCATGTTTTGGAAGTAGCTCCTTGAACAAAATCTGTCAACTAAGAACTAAAATCTGTTTTTACCAAGCTCGTGTTCATTTATCTATCACTTCCTTGATGGTGAGCAAATTTTGATAACTTGCCCGTGAGTGGGTTTTCTGAGAAGAGAAAAAATGAAATTAGCGACTGACTTTTGTTTACTTACGACAAGGAGCTGGATACACTACCAGAACCTTGTTCTTATTTTTTGGTAAAGAAGAGACCTATGCCAGGCATTCGTATGGCCAACACATCAGATGTGTGCATGCACGTGTAGAATTTACAGCCTCCTGTAATTCGAACCTTTTACCTCAGGAGCGAGAGGGAAAAGTCGTGTGCTTGTGGGGGTAGGGGCTAAGAGAAAGCGTGTGTGAGAAATCCCAGCTGTACCACCCGCTGCTTTAAATGTTTCAGGCTGCTCTGCACTGGAGCCTAGCACCCTCATTCGTCATGGAGAGCCTAGCAGGACTCCTGGGGAGAGAGTATAAGGGTGTAAGTGCTCTCGCCATTTAGGCTTTTTTCCTTCTTCTTTTTCTATTTATTTATTTATTTGTTTGTTTGTTTGTTTGTTTATTTATTTATTTATTTTTGCTCTGCACTAGTTTACCGTATCATTTTGCGGTTCTTCCCCAAACTGCCGACAAAAAGTTAGAAGTTGTACTGGATGGCTTTGTATTCTGTAACATTACAAGTTCTTTTCACTGGGACTGTGAAGCCCAAACCTGTTCCAGCATGACCGTGCCAATGAGGACATTGCTAAGGCTAGAGCGGAGGAACTGGATTGGCCTGCTCAGAGTCCTGACCTCAACACTTTTTTGATGAACTGGAAAGCTGACTGCGCCCCAGGCCTCCTCGTCTGACATCAGTGCCCTGAGCTCACTAATGTTCTTGTGGCTGAATGAGGACAAATCCCCACAGCCACCCTCCAAAATATAGTGGAAAGCCTTCCCAGATGATTATAACATAGTGGTATAACATCATGGTCTGGCATCCAGAAACCTTTTGCCGTATACACTGCAGGAAGTGAAATAGCAGAAATGAAATACCTATAATGCATTGCACTGACTGGTTTGAATTAAGTGTGCCTTCACTGGGTGAGACAGCAGGCTAATAAAGCAACTGTCCTCCAGATTGTAATGTAAGGTGTGCGATAAATGTTTTATAAAAATCATTTCTATAGTCACATTTTGCATCCAAGTTACTGTATTGTCCTATGTTTTGATGCCGGTCAAATAACTGTGTGAATAGCTAGTTAGTTAGTGTTGTATGGGTTTATTTAAACCCATGTTATTAGTAGGGCAAGATTTTGAGCTACTTCCATAATTTAGTAGCCATGATGCAAAATATTTGCCTCCCACTGACTCTAAATTGTCAGCGATAAAGCTGTGTCAGTAGTATATCGTCTGACTGGTTATCAGGGTTAGAGCAACATCTTATTCAGTATGAAATACAGCATGTTTTTTTCTGAATGGAGTGCAGCCACCTCACACACACACACACACACACACACACACACACACACACACACACACACACAATGAGCTTGGCTTATATCCTGATATATCCTGATCCTTGATATATCAAGCTGTGGTTTGTGAGCAGTGAGGTGTGGCTGTGCATCTCTAAACACCTGAAATCCCTCCCATGCCGCAGGCAAGCAACCCACCCGGACACCCCAGGCCCGTCTCTATGGCAACCATGGGCTAATTCTTCAAGGTTGTATATTTCACTTACCAAGCAAAAGATGCTGACTACAAGAAGCTGTTCTGAATTTCTTATTTATAACCGAACTTAAATTGCACCTCAGTTTTGAAAGAAACATGTCGTGCGCGCGTGTGTGCATGAGGGAGTGTGACTGATGGCAGACCATTTTCACCTCCAGCCATATCTGAAATTGTGTTTACTTCACAACTGTAAATGAAACGGTTCGAACCAAAAAGCTCCCTTGTTGACTGGACAAATGGAGTCATGGTTTTCTGTCACATCATAATTTAACACACAACTGGTTCTATCAGCAGAGTAAAGAGAACATTACAACAGAGGCAAGATACAGTTTTCTAATGACTAGGGCTGTTGTAATGTCACGGTTAGTCACTGTGTGTGCTCAGGTGTTTACCTAGCTTTTATCGGTTTTTGTTTTTTCTACCTAATGAAGGATTGATCCACAGGGCGGCATGGTGGCTAAGTGGTTAGCACTGTTACCTCACAGTAAGAAGGTCCTGGGATCGAGCCCCGGGTTTGACACGGGTGCCTTTCTGTGTGGAGTTTGCATGTTCTCCCCGTGTTCATGTGTGTTTCCTCCGGTTTCCTCCCACAGTCCAAAGACATGCACATTAGGTAGCTTGGCTAAATTGCCCATAGGTGTGAGTGTGCCAACGACAGACGGCACGACACGTCGGTTGGGGTATTCCATGGTCGCATCAGATTATACAATGCTGAAGTGGCTTGAGAAGACAGCGGGTGGCGCGGGACTAACGCGAGGATGAAGAAGACGGATATTTACAAAGATTTCATTATATTTTTGTTTTAAGTTGCACCACAGGCCGTGTATGTTTTTAAGCGCTTGAATGCTATGATACCATGAATCTGTGCTATTTTGACATTAGGTTACAATATGATCACAGTTTTAAACCATAGCACCCCTGATTTCTTCTTCGTGAAATGCAATAATACCGATAATGCAAAAAAAAGTATCTGATTTCAGAGGTCTATGTGCTGATGAGCCGCACCGCCTTTGTCGCGTGATGATGCAAACAGCGGAAAAAGTTTGACACAGTGCACTGACTCCGATTAAACTCAGATTGTGAATTGCTGAAGAGAACTGATCGGCTTAACAGTTTGTTAAGAGCAAGTGATTACAATTATATCCACTGCCAGAGACAGACACATACTGTTCCTTACTGTAAACGCTGCGTACTCTGAAACCTAATAGCTTGTCCATTCACCTTGTCAAAGCGCGCAGACGGAGTGGAGTTGGAGCCAAATCTCTGAATAGCAGGCTGTCCTGTGGTTCAGAGCTCTTCTTCTGTAGAGCCTTACAACATGAGATCATTAGGCGTACCTTCAGTATCAGGCCGAAAGCACAAGGGGATAAACAGCCTCAGGAAGGGTGTACTTGCATGTATTCATTGGCTAAGAAAGCCACTTTGGGCCTTTTTTTTTTTTTTTACCCAGTGAGTGAGTCTGTCTCACAGTGTTCACACCAGCTTCTTTATGGCTCCCAATAAAACATAACACTGATGCACTCTAATCTTGACTTACTACTTTAAGTGACATTCATCCTGACATTATGTTTACATGAAGTGAGTACATTAGTAGGCCTAATGAATTGTAACCACAACTAATCTAATTTCAGAATTGTAATATGAAGGCCATGAGAAAGCGAGCTGACTTGGATGTCCTTCAGCAATGGAGGTTTCTACTGCAGTAAAACTAATAAAGCTAAAAAAAAAAAAAAAAGATTCACAAAGCTCCTAACTCTCTCTGTCTTTCACTCTCTCTCTCTCTCTCTCTCTCTCTCTCTCTCTCTCTCTCTCTCTCCTCTTAGGTATTCTGAGCCTGCCAGACAGTTTTAACCTGCACAGAGACCAGCAGCGGTCAGGGAAGACTGGTGATGCCTACAGTCAGGCCGAGCTGCGCACCATAGAGCAGTGTCTGCTGGCCACACGTGTGGGGAGCATCTCCGAGCTCAGTGAGTGAAAGCCAAAGTCTCTTTTGTAACAGCTGGATCAAACGCTCCTGTCTTAAAGATAGTGTTCGTTCCATGTGCAATGTCCACACGTTAAGGAAAGCACTGTTTGTGCATGTGTGTCTAGGTGTTTATATTTGTACTTCTTCAACATCTGTATGTACATAATACATATAAGGACAGAATGTGTTTACCGGACATCACTGGTGCAAAGCTGCTGCTATTTTCTGTCACCTTTTCACTTTGTGTCTTTCTCTCTCTCTCTCTCTCACACACACACACACACACACACACACACACACACACAAACACCTCATGCCACCTCTGCATATTCAAACATGTGGCCTTATTTCAGCCCACAGAGTCTTTCTACCACATCCCTCATTTTACGAGTTACTATAAGAGCACGCTTATTGCCTATAACTCCATGAGTGCGGTTTGACGCACGCTCACCATGAAGCACATAAGTATAAAACACATTCCCTAAGTACTTAACATTCCTTTGATATTAGTCTGAGACCCTTTCGAGCTTTAGTTCAGAAACTTCTGACTTTCTTGCTCACACATATGTCTGCAAGCTTTCGAGCTAATGTTTGACTTACTCTCCTGGATTTGTATTCAGATCTTTTGCTGTGTAATCCAATATGACGTACAAAAGGAAGAAAGCTTCTGGAAACCAGCACTTGATATGATATTATATGTATATGATTATTACTGTACATTATTCTTAGCTAGTAATTCTATCTGTTTTGTTTATGTTCACGTGGCAGTATGACGCACAAGTGATATAATCTCATGCCTTGCACTGACTTCACACTTGGTGATCACAAACCCATGCCTATGTTGGTATGAATTTTATGTTGTTTGCATAAAATCGTGTGCATTTATAGCCCTGAATAAAAGAGGCTAGATATCAGTAGGATAACATTAATGCTTGAATTATTCCTCGATAATTGGATAGCAGAAGAGTGCGTTGCCCGTTGCCTCAAAATGCCCTTGCACTTAAAACAGTGTCTCCTTTGTATTTTGTATTTTCTTTCCATTTTTTCATTCTCTCTCTATCCATGAGGGCTGTTCTCACTGGCCCTGGAAGGGACGTTGAGCATGCTTGCAGCCACAACACACACAGAAATTGTGCTGCCTGCTTTAGGGCTGTCACAGAGAAACTCTCCGTGTTTGGACAGCCATCACAGAACGTAGCAAAATGGCAACATCCATTCATTACATAAGATATTCATTACAGTGTATTACATGGACGCATTTTTACTGAATCCAGAACTGTTTAGGGAGTAGTAATTTGCATTTGTGTGTTGTACTTGCGTATGTCTATGTTAGGTCTGTTTTTGTGCGTGCTAGTCAAATCAATATCCTCAGTTTACTTTGTTAGATACATAATCATTATATAAGCATGCAAGGCTGCTAACGTTATCGCACACCTACATTCGTCTACATCAGACGTCATAAATGCACGGAGATTTCTTTCTGCAGAATATGGTAGAGAACATGGCTCATTTCGTTCCAAACCTTCTGCGGTATAATTCACACAAAAATTGAGCCGTGGTGCCGGAGCTGCCAAAATGGCAAGGTTACTGTGATCTCTGCCTTCTACCTCAAAGGAAAATTTCAATTGAATTTGGTCAGACGTTAGCTGCAAACATCTAAGTAAAAGAAACTGAACATCCAAGATGCACTCCTAGTAATGTTTACATGCATTTTGTGATTTTTCTGCTTCCCTAATATGAACAAAATGTAACTGAATAAAATGTCTCTTTGCAAAGCTCTAGCAATTAAAAGAGCACTCTGTGCATTCGGAATAGCGTTAGCAGTGCATTCTGTCTAGAACCATGTCATAATCTCTTCACTGTACACCATTAGAAAAGACCAGCCGTTATATTTAATGCGGACGTGTTATACACAGTAAGGGGTATGCTACATAATGGCACTATCTGTATCATTTCATTACCCCAAATATCAATATGGGGAACTGTACTCAGATTCAAGTTGAGGTGGGTATGGCATAAACTGGAAGGAGCTTTTTCTTTTATCATTCATTCATTCATTCATTCATTTTCTACCACTTAATCCTGTTCAGGGTCACGGGGGAAGCTGGAGCCAATCCCAGCTGACTTCAGGTGAGAGGCGGGGTACACCCTGGGCAGGTCGCCAGTCCACCGCAGGGCGACACACAGAGACAGACAACCATTCACACTCACATTCACACATACGGGCAATTTAGAGCAGCCGATTAGCCTAATGCCCTCTTTGCATGTCTTTGGACTGTGGGAGGAAACCCACACAGGCGTTGGGAGAGCATGCAAACTCCACACAGAAAGGCGCCCAGGTCGAGCCCGGGGATCGAACACTTCTTGTTGTGAGGTAATAGTGCTGACACCACTACACCACCATGCTGCCCATTTTTTAAATTATTATCATTATTGGCATCATTGTTATTATTAAATACGAACCCTTCTATTATACCGCATTATGCCGGAACTGTGAGCATGGTTTGTGATTTCTGGCTCAGACAGTTCCTCAACCTCAGCTACATCACTCAAGTTGCTCTACAAATGAGCCTCGGGCTGCTTTATTGCATCTTATAGATTTTCAGCCTTACACCAGGCCATATTCGTGTAGATATTAGACCTAGGTTGAATGTGAACGAATTGAACAAACATTATTGCTTTTCCTGTGAATATTTGGGTGTGTATGAATATAAGGTGTTACTGGTTTTTTTTCCCTTATGCATGTGAATTTGAAGCCAGGCAGGACTATTAGCTATAGTGTTTAGCTTCATTCCCAAAAGCTTGAGCTGGACTCTTCAGTAAATGAATCAGGCTTAACTTGTCTGATTGAAATCTGCTCCATGGTTTTGCTTGGATTTAGTCAGAGTTGCCAATTAAAGCACCATGGCTAAATGGCCCTCAATGAGTGTTTCCACGTTTCCACTCCGTTCTTTCCTCTGTTTTCCTAAGAGATATCATTTCCTTTCCTAACTCTGATAACGACCCTATTTTTTCAGTCTTCCCTCATTACCCAGCATGCTTGTAAGAGTTCCTGGCTTTGTTGCCAGTGCCTAATGCCTAATACATTAGCACTGTATGTGCACTTTTCCTGCATGAGAAACAAACAAAAAAAAAAAACTTTCTTTACTCTTCCAGTTTCAGAAAAGGATCCTAAATCGGATTTAGCTCTGTGGAGATTTCTGTGAAACGCCTGGCAAATTGAATTCACGAATGGAAGAACTGTTTTTTTTTTTTTTTTTGTTTTTTTTTTGTTTTGTTTTTTAAATTCTTTAAATACCAAAAACAAGAATCTGGTTCATTTCAAACTGTTTAAATTCTGAATAGCTGCCCAAGTTATAATTCAGATAATGCATGCTGATATCTCCGTTAACTTGTAAATAAAGCCGTTCCATATGAAATATTTCGAAGCGCAGAGCTCGGCTCAAGAAGTCAGACCCGTTCTGTGCGTCATAATACGCGTTTGTTCATTACAGTACATACAACAGAAGAAAAAAAAACGCGCTAAGAGGATGTCGATCTGATTAAAACTATAATGCTGTAGCATGCTTCTGTGACCGTGTAGAGCAGAACAGGTCTTGCACCTGGTGCTCATTCTTTATTAATGCTTTAGTGGAGGAAGGATGAGCCGTCAGTTGAGGCTCGGTTTTCCAACTTAAAACCTGCTCTGTTCTTCACTTGCTACCGTGTTCCCAGTTTGTGCTTTCATTCATGAAGGTCACCTTCCTGGCCATTAAAGCTCCTCTGTCAATTGCGTTCATCTAAAGACTGGAAAAGCACAAGGGAAGAAAAGTGCCTTTAGATTCTACAGAGTTTCTTCCTGATGGTTAATCTGGAGTGGATATCGCTCGCAGTCAGCTCCTACTGATCCCTGGACTCACAGGAAATATCACAGGCTATCATGAATAAGAGATGAGAGTACTGGTCATGGAACTGCCCTCTGAGAGCGGCGTTAAGTCTCCTTTTCTCATTTTTAAAGCCGCTTGTCGTCATATCCACCTTGTGCTGTGCTGATCTGCTGTCTGCGTGTGCCTGTAGCCACACTACGTCTGATGTGTAATCGCAGTCTAGCACCTACATGTCTGCAGGTGTAAATGTCAACACCTAGATCTTTTTGTGAAAATTCCCTTAATGGGCGACTCCTCTTTTCTTTCCCCCCCAAGTTAATGGTGGAAAGAAGCAGGTCTCATATCTCCGTGTTATCCTGTAATTGCTGGATAATTGCTGTCTCTTTGCCGTCTGCTGTCAGTTAATTCACGTGGCATGCACGCAATACCTTTTATAAACGTGTCTTTTACCGTGCACCTCTTCCTGCGTTCTGTATTGAATCCTGTAGCCTTGCCTGTGAGCAAAACCCAGTTATGTCAGTGAAACAACCCCTTGTTGAGTGATGGGTCTGTGTGGATGTTAATTCATTGAAACAAAGAAATATATGAAATGGGGAGTAGCTGTGACTGCAGTATTCTGATCATTGTGTAATTTATAGAGGCATTCGCTCACTAGGTCTCGCAGCATGACACTATTTATCCGTCGCCGTACGCAGTGTGAAGTGCTGTTGTGTTCTCCTGAATGGATTCGAATTCACACACAAGTTCGCGCCCGGGTTTATTATTCGAGAGATAATAGACAGAAGTGTAAAAGACAGAAAGCCATAGCAAGTGTCTGGTAAATTCGTACTGAATTCAGGCTGAAGGATCGCGTTGTATTTTGAGCGCTCCTTTTGTGCAGCGACTTATGCAATTTGTTTATCCTCTTCTGTGCTGTCTGATCCTTGGTGAAATATCGAGAAATAATCTAAACCCAAGATCCACGCAACAGGAGAGTGTTGCGCAACAGGTGGAGATGACAAATGACTTGATTGCACCGTTCCATCAGACTGAAAACAGGACAGCCCAAAAAGAAAACAGCATAAAACATGTGTCAGTAAGCTAGGACTGGGCGATAGTGCATGGATATAATATCAATATCATGAAAAATGATGCCTCTGTACTGGATCCAAGTATTGTGATAACAATGCAAGTATCATGATAACGCAATTTTAATAGCAATTACAAACTTTGAAAGCAGCTGATTTGATGGGGGGAAAAAAGCTCTTACACTTATGCTAATTGTCATATATTTAGGCGATTTAAAGTTGCAGCTCTACTGTTTTGCTGACAGTTTGCATATAAAGCTATATATTCACCATCTTGTTTTTTTGGGTTTTTTTTATATATCGCCCACCCCTACTGTAATCACATCGATGTCTCATTCCACACTAACAAGCACAACGTCATCACCTGCCTGCTGCTTACAGGTGACCTGGTGTCTAGAGCTATGCATCACCTTCAGCCCCTGAGTATCAAGAACCACACTAACAGCACTCCTGTGCACCAGAAGAACAGTCTGCTCCACTGGGAGCCCGAGGCTCTCTACACTCTGTGTTACTTCATGCACTGCCCTCAGATGGAGTGGGAGAACCCCAATGTAGAACCCTCCAAAATCACTCTTCACACAGAAAGGTGAGATCTCAGGCCTGGATCTTCTGTCGTATGTAAACTATAAAAGATTTGCTGTAAGAAGTATTGTTTTTTTATTTGGCAGACACTTTTATCTGAAGTAGCTTACACAGGAGTCATGATACAAGGACTTTGGTTAAGATCCCAGCTGTGGTTCTCTGGGGGGGAAACAATCTCAGGACCTTAACCGCTCATCTGCATGGACACCCTGGCCGAGTTGACTAATTCAAATATATGTCTACATGCCTCTTTTTGTAAATATGAATTTGCCTAATTTTTCAGAAATACAGTATGCACAAACCGGACCCCAGGAAATGGAACGGCTGTTAACTGATCTATAGGCGTGACCTTCCCAATTCTCACACGCATGTGGAAATGAAACACTTGATATATAGCTTGGAAGCATGATTCACTTCGAATAGGTTTTGCTTTAGGATATGTGCATCTTTCCAGAATTGTTACAGGATTCTTTAATGAGATTTTTTTTTGTTACAGTACAGTAGGGGTGTAACACCAGGCCACTGTCTGTATCTCGGTGTCTATTTGATTTTAATGCTGAAGGAAGTATGGTCTAACCTGGAAGAGCTATTCTCAGAGCTACATCTCTCTTAAGCTCAAGCAGAAATGAGCACAAACTGTTTTTAATCCCACTCATGGAGATGTTTTTATTCGTACCTAGTATATTAACAGAAAAGCCTAATCTACATTCCTGTGAGTAAGAAGGAATAAATGGATGCTGTACATGTATGTTAACGAAGTAGTCTTTCTTTGTCCTGCAAGCTTTACGTCCGACCACTCGCCTGTGCACACTTGAAATGAAAAACTTCCCACTCACATGAATTTATTTATTTATTTATTCGTGTGTGTGTTTATTTATTTATTTATCTATCTCTCTATCTCTCTATCTATCTATTTATTTATGTAGCTGTTTGTTTGTTTGTTTGTTTGTTTGTTTGTTTATTTAGAGTGTGTGTGTGTGTGTGTGTGTGTGTGTGTGTGTGTGTGTGTGTTTCGAGGGATCCCCGTCCCCATGCATACCTCAAGCTTCAACCAGCTAGCCTATGAAACTTTCTGGCGAGCTTTAAAATACATCTATAAATGTGTCCTATTTGTATCTGTGTTTGGATAGAAATCTGTTATTCGGGAATGGATACAAATACAGTTACCATTTGGTTTTCTAGAAATAATTCGGAACAAACAGGACATACGGTATGCAGTGTTTGGACTAAAATGAGTGCAGTCTCTGGGAAAAAAAATCATTTTTACATTTCGATCATTTAGACATAGAGAACACTTATTACGCAAGATGCCCTACGGTAGCCTCCTAAGTATATATCACCATATTTTATTCGATGCAGTTATAACATCTGCAGGTGTTAGAGCCTGTAACAGCTGGAGATGTTGATGCGCTGCAAAGTGAATTCCTGAGATTCTGCTTGTTGTCTCTCCCTGCAGGCCATTTATGGTACTGCCTCCCCTTATGGAGTGGATCCGCGTGGCCGTAGCCCAAGCCGAACACCGCCGCAGCTTCTCGGTGGATAGCGATGATGTTCGGCAGGCGGCACGGCTCATGTTGCCAGGAGTGGACTGTGAACCTCGGCAGCTAAAGTAAGAGGCCGTTATGAAATCATACACCGGATACATGTGTAGAAGCTTTTATGGCATGAGATTGAATGCACATTTGTTGATTACAACTTTGAACGCTATGGACTTCAGTGTCTCAGGACACACAGGGAGACACAGTGAGATTGCCATTAAGACATAACTGAACTCACACAGCTTGGTATTGTCTACTGTGAGTCGTGCTTTTTGTCTTTGTCTCTGTAGGACAGATGATTGTTTTTGTATGTCGCGAAAGCTGGACGCTGCGTCCACTGAGGCAAAGTTTCTGCAGGACCTGGGGTTCCGCATGCTCAACTGTGGCCGCACAGACCTCGTAAAGCAGGCCATCAATCTGCTCGGACCTGAAGGCATCAACAGCAAGAGTGAACAGGTGACACCTCTGACACCTATACGCTACACGCTTCAAAAATCTAGTGGTTCTGTACTAAATTTAAAAAAAAAACAAAAAAAAACGGTTTACTTTGAAATAACTAGCACAATAGCAATCCCTTCACTCCAGACCTCATAAACCTCATCCATATTTGTCCTATGAAGACGTTAACTCTACTGCGAGCCTTTCATTACATCAGCACAGTGGTGCCACTCTCATTCTCACAGTGTTTTATCGTGTCAGTGGGAGCCAGCGTGCAGGCCACACGTCACCACTCTCTCCATCATCCCGCTAGCTTGGCTGCAATGCCGAACACTGGGAGGGAAATGTAAGCTGTTCCCGAACTTTTTCACAGAACCAGGAGTGGCGTCAGATTTTCCATGGGCTCTTGTACTGGATTAGGCTGAATCCCCGCTAGTCTCTCTTTATACACTGGGTTTCAAAAACCCTCACTTATTAAGTAAATGTTCAGTGTCTACAGTACATTTAAATTAAAGCAACTGGGGTTACTTTATCATAAAACAAAACAAAAATATTTTTCCGTCAGTGTGACGTCTGTATATGTGTGTTTGTGTGTTATTCAGGGTATGACTCCACTGATGTATGCATGTGCTCGTGGCGATGAGGCCATGGTTCAGATGCTGTTGGATGCAGGAGCTGATGTCAACAGTGAGGTCAGTGATTCTAAAGTTTAAGGTGTCCTTATACCATGGCGCCATTGCATATTCAGATCTGAAGGTGTTGATTCATTTTCTGTTTTCGAATGTTCCGGCAATATTTCTGGTTGAAAGGCGAATCACAGTTTTATATTACATATTATTGTGCCTGTTCTAATACGTTATCGTTCCTATACTAGTGCTTCATTCACAGGGACTTGGTAGATGATTTACATAAATTAAGCCTAATAATAATTAAGGGGCGGCACGGTGGCTAAGTGGTTAGCCCCGTCGCCTTACAGCAAGAAGGTCCTGGGTTCGAGCCCTGGGTTCGGCACGGGTGCCTTTCTGTGTGGAGTTTGCATGTTCTCCCTGTGTCCGCGTGGGTTTCCTCAGAGTACTCTGGTTTCCTCCCACTGTCCAAAGACATGCGCGTTAGGTGGATTAGCTATTCTAAATTGCCTGTAGGTGTGGATGTGTGTGTGTGTGAGAGCATGAACCCGAGTCCCGAGTTAAGGGAGGGTTGGGTGTGAGGCTCGCGATCTCACCCTATAGAATGCGCTTGGCTACGGAAATGTCAACCGGGGACGGCATGACACCCTACAGCACATACAGGACCAGAGAGAGAATAATAATTAAACTAACAGATTTAAATAATATGACTTTTTTATAATCACTGACATGGTGAAACTCTCTGGATGAAGAGGAAAAAACTGGCGAGGTAGCAAGTGTTTACAGCAGTTGTAATATGCGTGATAACAGGAACTAACTTGTCTTGCAGACATTCCCCAATATTAAAAAGAAATATAAATTGTTAAAAAAAAAAAAAAAAAAAAGCAAGACATGTTCATTAACCCATTCATAGGGCTCCAATAGAAATACTTGGAAATTCAAATTTTCAACCCTAGAGTGTTATTGGAGGACATTTGCAAATCAAGGTCAAAAGAGTTAGCGTATATGGCTGTAGGGTGTAGGGTAAAAAACTTTCCAAAAAGTGTATATAAAAAAAGTACGAAAAACACCTATAAACTTTAAGGCACATTTATTTAGGATGGGAGAAACCCATGTGGTTCTATGACCTCACGAAGAGGCATAGGAAGACCGTTTTGGATGTCCATTACCAAATATGGTTCTTTATCTGATAAAGAGTTAAAAACGTGTCAATTCTGATGCTTGGCAGATTGTTGAGGTATAAGAGGAATTAAGTACCCCGGAGCATGTTGTCATAGGAAAATAATCCACTTTGGCATAATAACAGGATCTTTGCACCTCTCAGTCGTTGATTATTTTCCTATAACAGCACACCTTTGTTTTATTCCTTGCTTACTTTTAACAGAGCTTCCTCATCAATCCATCAAACCCATGCTTCCATTGTATTCCATATGGTCCAGTGTTTGTATTCTTGTGTGCTGTGCCATGGTGTACCGGGCAAAAAGCCCCAATTTATTTCCCAAGAATTTTTATTGCATTTCCATCTTTCTTAGTCTGGAGTCAACACTTCAACTATTGAGACATCCCTCAGCTGTTTAGCTGGAGACTCCAAAGCAAAGAATGATACAGCAGTGATTGCATGACTTGCTGTTGTGACTGGAAACAATCACACTTGAGTCATGCTGTAAGTCAGCAACAGCAGGTCACCGTCGTTGGGAAATATTTTTTTCACAATCTCATCATGTTTCTTAACCTACTGAGTCATTAAGCTTAGACGTGAGTTAGATGTGAGACATTTTATGCAGACGTACCACTGACGGAGAACGTTTGGAATTTTGAACAAAATGGCACTTTAAACAATCTCTGACCTTTTCCCTTCAAAAGCTAAATCTAACTCTGAAAGTGACGAATGTCTTCTAGGAGCCGTGTGCCACATTTTTGCTGAGTGCAGTATGTGTATGAGTTTCTCCAAGCCAGCACTTTTCCTGGCTGCTTATTTATGTGTGTGTGTATGTGTGTGTATGTGTGTGTGTGTGTGTGTGTGTGTGTGTGTGTCTTTATGCCCTGACTGTACCCTGTACCCCCTTCAGGTGCCCAACACAGTGCACCAGCACCCCTCAATCTACCCCGAGACTCGGCAAGCCACGGCGCTCACCTTCGCCGTGCTCCACCAACACGTCCCTGTGTTGCAGGTAGACGTCCTCCTCCTGCCCTGACTACACACTCTCTTCCTGAACACGCAACTTACCCTGCATTGTTATTAGGATTATGTACTAGGTCTCTCTGGTTTTTTTCCCCCCTTGTTCTCTCTTGACATTTTGGTCACTTGTGTGTGGGTGTAAAAGCTCTTCTCAGAGTCTTTGCCTAGCGACCATGCTACACCCCATTTACCATGTTTCTCATTATCAGCCATTTTCACTGTGTTTTGCATAGCTGCTATGGATGCTCAGTGTGTTTTCTCACTCAGCAGAAAATGTGGCTTATAAGCAGTTTAGTTTACTGTCTAGATCACATTGCAGGAAGCTGTTAAAAGTGGTCAAGTTTGAAATCGGTCACCTTGTCTTTTAATCTCTCTCTCTCTCTCTCACCTCTTGCCTCTCCTTTCTTCTCTCTCATAATGTCTATCAGTTGCTGATGGATGTCGGGGCAAATGTGGAGGGCTCTCTGCAGGACGGAATGGAGAACTACACAGAAACACCTCTGCAGTTAGCCGCCGCTGCAGGTAACCTAATACTGTAAACATCACTCACTGAGGGCAAGAGTGCCTGGAGTCAGTGGAGAGCAGGGGTGAATGAAGAGCTTTCTTGTGCGTCTTTCTGCAGGAAACTTTGAGCTGGTCAGTCTGCTGTTGGAGAGAGGAGCCGACCCTCTGGTGGGTACCATGTACCGCAACGGCATCTCCACAGCCCCACGTGGCGAAATGAACTCCTTTAGCCTGGCTGCAGCACATGGACACAGGTAGCACACATACACTTAGAGTGTCACATCACTGCAACACTCTAAATTAATTTCCTGTAAGTCTTAGCAGAAAAATAGTGTAATAAATTAACACTAATTTACTGAAACAATTGCAACATCTAGCAACTAATTAAGTTAATTGATATCAGGTGTGTAACATGATTAGCTATAAAAGGGATGTCTTAGAGAGG
>JAQMCW010000036.1:8710224-8723106 GCA_030068335.1 Chrysichthys cranchii | reverse complement strand
CCCTTCACATCACTTGGACTATTCAAGTCAACAGAAAACCCCCTCCCCCCAATTAGTCTGTTAATGCGAGGATCAACTGTACCTACTATAGTAGGACACAGATTAGACCATTTAAGGCAAAAGCAGTGTTCAAATATCAATTACAATAAAATACATAGATGGAAAGACAAGACAAGGTGCTCACACATGCTCCCTTCATTATAGATGAGTAGCATTAAACTACCATGTGGCCCTCTTTTCTTTGTTGCATCAGAACAAATGGGCTGTAGCACAAGGTCTGCTCAGGTGGTAGTATAACATTTAAATAACAATTGTAGAAAATATGGAAAATTATACAGGAGACTGTATACACAAGAAGACAAGAAAAGACACAAACAAAACACACCAGTTAGATATGTATTGCTGAGTCCAGTGTTGTGCATTGGGTAGTGCAATATGTGCAAGTTGGTTACTGTATAATGTGCGTGTTCTTCCTTATTTGATATAGACGGGGATAGATACAGCTACAGATAGTGTCGTTGTGTAACACACCTAGTACATACTTAATTGCAACCACATAATGTGCTTCTTTCAGACCAAATTGAATTTTTTTTTTTTTTATATTCCAATGTAAACCGATTTAATCCCTTGGTTTAGTAAAATGTTTATTATGTGTCTAAATTCAATATGGTATTTAATATGAAATCATTTTAATCAAACGACAGCTTTATAGAGTTTCTCCTGAATTGGGCACCTGCTGGCCAGCATTGGCGGGGTTAAGTGCGCAGTGCTGATTTTTAAGTGTTAGAAATCAGTGAAGAGATTCTAAAACGGGGAGGGCAAGAAAGTGGGAGCAAGAGACTGTGTAAAGAGTGCGAGGAAGAGCACAGAAGAAATAGGGACTTTAAGCGAAATGCTGAGTCAGTCTGACTGCATAGCAGTAGAAACCCGCTGTGAGGTAGCACAGAGGCACGAGAAGAGGATAATGGGACTCGGGATAGATTACTTAATAATCTGAATCTAGACCTTTGTAATAGGATATGACGCCTCCTACAGTTGTGAAGATTGAAATGTTATGAATTTATAGTAATGGGTATCTGATGTGGAGGCGTCTGAAAGTTTATACCTTCATTTAAAATGTACAACTCTACTGTAAAATGGGAGATAAAGAGATCACTGTACTGGAAACAAATACTGTATACAATAGTGCCTGCAGGAAATATAATATACAATATACAAATCATTTCACGTGTATTATATCAGAATCGTAACATTCCTAATGGCAAGATTGGCTCCTCTGCTGCCAGATTCAAAAGAATCTGATGACAAGGGATCCTCAGGAAGACAGTTCTCAGGCTGACACAGGATAATTCTGTCAGGATATGTTTGTTGAATGTGACATACACATCATCCTGTAAATGATCCATTCATAGAAGCTGCTTCTAATGCCTTTTTCTCAAACGATTCTGTTTCAGAGGAGTCGATATACTGTTACACCCCACATAATTTCACACGTGACCAGGCCCTCTATGCGAGAGGTTACTGCTGGACAGAGTTACGTGATGCTATTCCCGGGGTTGATCCTGAACTCCGACCCTCTCTGTTTGAGCATAAGTTTCTGCCCTATGCTCTGCTAGCATTTGCTGGCATCATGTATATTCCAGCACTAAGCTGGGAGTTCCTGGCGTCCACACGTCTTACCTCTGAACTCAACTTTCTCCTCCAAGAGATTGACAACTGTTACCATCGTGCAGCTGAGGGCAGAGCACCCAAGATCGAGAAGCAGATCCAGTCCAAAGGGCCTGGGATTAGTGAGCGTGAGCGGCGAGAGATTATTGAAAATGCAGAGAAGGAGAAAAGCCCAGAACAGAATCTTTTTGAGAAATATCTAGAGCGGCGAGGGCAAAGTAACTTTCTAGCCAAGCTTTATCTAGCCAGGCATTTAGCCATCATCTGTCTCAGTTCCATTCCCATCACCTACCTGAGCGCATACTATGCCCGGCAGCGACAAAATGAGTTCACATGCATGCTAGGTGAGCCACCTGACATCAGCAGTATCCCTGAGTTGCGCCTCAGTGTGAACTGCAAGCTGCCAGCCGTGCAGCTCCAGCGTATTATGGCTGCTGTAGACATTTCTCTGCTTTGCACCATGAACCTCATCATTTTACTTAATCTACTGCATCTCTTTGTCGTGCGCAAATCCAACTTTGTATTCGACAAGTTGCACAAAGTCGGCATCAAGACACGGCGGCGTTGGCAGAAGTCTCAGTTTTGCGATATTAACATCCTGGCCATGTTCTGTAATGAAAACAGGGACCACATCAAGTCTTTAAACAGGCTGGACTTCATCACCAACGAGAGTGACCTTATGTATGACAATGTGGTGCGACAATTATTGGCTGCATTAGCTCAGTCCAACCATGACGCCACACCAACTGTTAGAGACTCTGGGATTCAGACAGTTGACCCCAGCATGGATCCTTCTGTACTGGGGGTCGGAGAAATAGGAGTAGAGACAGTTATCAAAAGACCACGGAAGAAGATCAAGTGGATCCCTACATCTAACCCTCTGCCACAGCCATTTAAAGTAAGCTAAGCTTACTGTTTATACCTTGTTTATGCATACTACTGAGCAAAATGATTACATTTATGCAAGCAGGAAGACGGTATTGCATGTGTTACACTGGATACACCTAAAAAAGTCATTATGTTGTTCCCACCTGTTCTAGTAAAAGAACAAACAGATTACATCACCTTAGTGTTATGCAGATATTATTTTAATGGTTAATGCTGCTGCTTAATTGGCAAGCTAAACTTTGAGAACCCAGTGCAGTAGTTATCAGATGTACTTTAGCAGAAAGGTTTGTCATTACAGTGCATTCGGAACCTATATCCTTATGCCTTATCGATTCCAATTCATCTGTCTGTAAAATAATCTAGTTCAATATTTAAAGTGAAATTCATTTTTGTTTGAATGATTATCCAGGAACCTCTAACTTTGACCCGGTTGGAGAATAGCATAAAAGCAGAAAAACCTAAACCTGTGCGGAGGAAGACCGTAGCAGATACCATCATTGCACCTCTACTGGACACCAAGAGCACACAGCATCCTCCTAAAGGTAAAGCACAAGCAGTTAGATAACACCAGACAGGACAGTGATTATGATAGAACCTGAAAGAAGGAGAGTTGACAGTTGACCAGTTTCTACTGCTGCAATGAAGTCCTTCAAAACAAAGTGCATAGTATGAGTAGTAGCAAACATTTAACAGCTCCTGATTGTGATACATTCAGAATACAGTGATCCCTCACTTACTGCGGGAGTTAGGTTCCAGATCCCACCGCGAAAAGTGAAAATCTGCGAAGTTGCGGCCATGTAATAATGTGGTTATTTATTTATTTATTTATTTATTTATTTAGAGCCTTTATAAACCCTCCCACACTCTTATAACCATTACCTGCACAGTTATACGCAGACTCACGCTGGCCAAGTTGAATCGCCTCTTGAATTTTTCAAACCAGCCCTTGCTGGCAGCAAAGTCACTTTTCTTGCTGGGGGAATTCGCAGAAGTTCCAGGTTGAGGGTTGTCCTCCAGCTCAGCCCCGCCATCTGTAAACATTTCATGAAGTTGTTGGCCTTCTCTCAGATTATATGGGTGTCGACAGGGATGTTCTTCTTCCAACAGTCCTCAATCCAGAGTCCTAAAGCAGATTCCATCTGGACCAAAGCCTTATTCCGCCCGCTTACGACACGTTTGGCGTCCTGGTTATAAGAAACTGCGGCCGTAGCTCTTATCTTCCTTTCAGCCTTCTTTATGTAGCAAACCGTGGACTCGTTGATGCCGTAACAGCGTTCTACAGCGGCGTATCTCCTCCTTTCCTTTAACATGTCCAAAAGTTTTACCTTTTGGATGATTGTTACCATCTTCTGCTGGTGCTTGGGCGTGGCCCCGGAAGGAGTAGAAGGCGCAGATAGGTTTTGGGACATAATGAAGGTCTTTACTACCCACAGAAAGCTCAGCGAAACACGACGCTGAACGAGCGAGACGCTGGCTAACACAAACCGGAACGACACTCTTCGCTTAGTTCATCAGCGCCCAGGTGCCTGAAATTAGCCGCGAGCTCTGATTAGCCATTGGCTGATGGCAAACAAGGAAGCATGTACTCTACCATAAAAGGCCCGTGAACCAGGTGAAAAGCTGCAATATTAGACCAATTTAAATGATAGAGTGAAGGCGCAAAAATTTGAGGCGCGATATGGCGAGGGATCACTGTACTTTACCATTTCCATTTAAATGTTTTTAATCTGACAGTAGTTGATCATTTCTAATGACATAAAAAAAATCTGCTTAGTTACAAATGTTAGTTGGACTGAGGACTTGGACAGGGAAACACTCTTTTATAGGGTTACAGTAATCTAGATTTTTACTTTTTTTTCTGATAGGGAAACACTGTTATACTACTACTACTACTACTACTACTACTCCTCCTTTAGGCTGTTTCCCTTAAGGGGTCGCCACAGCGAATCATCTGTCTCCATCTAACTCTATTCTCTGCATCCTCTTTTCTCACACCAACTAACTTCATGTCCTCTTTCACTACATGCATAAATCTCCTCTTTGGTCTTCTATTATAGGTTTATTTTTTTTTTTACAATTAACCTATTTCCCCTAAGAGTTCTAGATGTGACTTTTTTTTCCCAGCGTGCATTGGATAACTGAACTAATTTAATCTTGTTTGTCATGACTCCTGGAAACTACAGAAACCAACAACGGGACAGAGAAAAAGCACACTCGTAATTTCTCCCTGGATGTCCACCCATACATGTCGACCATCCCAAAGCCTAAAACAGAAATGAATAATCCACAGCCCCCGGCTGCTGACCATCCTCTGGACTCTACGTACATAGAGGGCACACACACTGTAGTCCATGTGTCCTCGACACTAACTGGTAATTCTTCATAAAGTTCTTCATTATGTAAGGAATAAAAACCATTAACCTCATGAGACCCCACTTCCCTTATATCAAGACATATGTGTATATCCTTGTAAGCTTCTCATAAGAAAATCCTGGGTATTTGTATTTTGCAAAACGTTTTCCTGGTTGAAGACATTGATCAAGTTGTGAATAGTTATCAGGTGCTAAGAAGCAAATATACAGTAAGGACAAATTAAGGCACAAAGGGCACACAAAACAACATTAGAGTTTGGGTCTCAGGAGGCTACGGCATGCTGTTATAAGAAAATAATGGAGTGCCACCCAAGATGAAGTCACTCAAACCCCTAATGAACACCGAAGTTGATTATTTTCCAATAGTAGAATGACCCATTGAGGTGTATTCCACTTATACCATAGAAATTTTCCAATAATTAGTTTTTTATTCATTAAATAATAACACGTCATACTTTTATTTATTTTATACTTTAAAGCCACATCCACAAAGCAAGTTACTTCCTGTTATTCTCTCTCTCTCTCTCTCTCTCTCTCTCTCTCTCTCTCTCAGTCTCTCTCTAGAAATGAATAAGACAAAAAAGCAGCTTTTAAATCTACTGTATGTGGAGTATCCACCATACAAGTCCTTGTTTAAGTTGTTTCTATACAATGTGAAGTTTATTATTATAAACCCTGCTCACAGAGTTATCGTCGGAGGTCTTACATTCAAGCAACTGCGCTACTGTGTAAGAGTGCTTAGCATTAGGGTTACAAAATTCACTCAGCTGAACAGAATTCAATTCATTAAACATTAGACAAACCTTTGATTTTAAGTCTGTCAGTGGTGGTTCTTCATTTTAAAAAAAATGCAGTGACAGGATTGCTGTAATAGTTCAGGACTGTTTATTTATGGCTTTACTCCCTTCTTAAACCTTTCAGAAAAGAATGAACCTCCTCCTCAGTCCACCACCAGTGCATTTTCCACTGTGACCCTGTCCACCACCTCTTACATGAATGGGGGAACAACATCTAGTTTGCCTCCTTCTGAATCACCCAAAACCAACGAACCTCTCAAACCAAACCCAGAGCCTGTGAGTCAGTCTGCATCCTACAGCTGTAACCCCTCACATCCTCTGCTCAGCATCCACCACACTCTCTATGAGGAGGAGGAGGAGCAAGGAGTCAGGGACAAACTGATGGAAAGACCTGGTGAGCTCATTGCTGCTGGAGAGTGCTGAAGACACACACAAAAAGACAAGCACATATTCACACCTCTCATCGGTCGACCTTAGCACCAAGCCATAGAAGGGTAAATTGTTTATAACCACCTCACATGGAGCAGCAACAAACACTGTATCACCTTTTGGTGAAAACAATGAGGTCAGAGATTTGTACTGTCTACCAGGGAGAGGGATAGAGAATTGATTGGACATACAGGTATCTAGAAATCATTTTTCTTTGCAAGTAGACAACTAATTCTAATGAAACATATCACTCAAGTGTAAGAGTTCATATCCCTGACTAAGTGCAAACACTGGTGCTCACTTGAATGGAATGTTTTCCTGTGATATTCCAAAGCTAAGGATGGGGTACGTCAGTTAGCATAACAAAAAAAAAAAAAAATTAAAACAGAAATGTATTCTGCTTTATACACCTCAGTGTACATGTCTTACATCAAACACAACTTTTCCAGTGATTTTATCCAAACTGATATATTGTTCCATGGATTTCAGCAGGTATCCAATGCAATATAGCCTATTTAATCCTTAAATTATGCAAATGCACACAATCCTTGTTGCAATAATATGCATATTTAAAATATCCATATACATGTATATACAGAACATACACATATGTTACATTATTTAAATCAAACGAAGGAAGACTGATGTTTGTCATCGTGTGGTTCATAAATTCAGGTCCAATTTGTGAGTGTACTCAGTTTCACCTCAGTTTCAAAACATTTTTGGAAATAAGTACTATTGCATAGCATATGACATAACAGGAAATACAGCATCTTTACGTCATCTCATATAGTAATTTAAATGCCTGGCCATTAATGGAAAAGCCTGGAGTTGTACAGGAAAACTGCAGCCTCTCCAGCAGAAGCACCAGCTGACCTTTCCTTAAGAAGGCTGTTACCTTTACAGAAAAATGCTGCATCGACGCATTTGAAATCCACTGATTCTCTTCCCCTGACTCTCACCTCACTCCAGCACTTCAACAAGGCCAATGCTACATTTTAATTCCAACTCTGGCGAGAACTCAATAGTACCAAAATGCACAGAGACACTTTTATTCTGAATTCTTATTAACTGTTTGAATGTTGTCTGAAAAAACATGTAAGACTTCATAGAATGATGTTGTACCTAGTATAGATAATCAAAGATATATGAAAATCAATCTGCCATTCCCTCATGAGCAGTCAGTCCATGGCCATCCATTCAGCACACTCTTTGTGTTAAATATTTATCCAACAAAGAAATATTGAGATTATTATCAAGCACATTGCTGAGTGAGACATAGTCTCTTACTTCTGTCAATGATATATAGTCAGGTCCATAAATATTGGGACACCGGCCGATTTATGTTTTATTTTAATTATGTTACAGGTATTTTTTTTTTTACTGTCTATTGTAGTATATAGGAGTTCAAATTAAATATGAAAATTGCTTACTTTCAGCTTTAATTAGGGCCTATTTACATCAAAATCAGGTGAACTGTGTAGGAATTGCAGCACTTTTTATGTCCCCCCCTTTTTAAGGGACCAAAATTAATTGGACAAATGAACACTCAACAATTAAATTATTAATACTTATAATACTTGGTACAAATCCTTTGCAGTAAATGACTGCCTGACATTTTGAGCCCATACACATCAGACACTAGGTTTCTTTTCTGATGATGCTCTTCCAGGATTTTTTTTTCTGCAGCTGACTTCAGTTCCTGCTTTTTCTTGGGGTGTTTTACCTTCGACATGAAATGCATGCTCAGTTGGATTCAGGTCTGATGATAGACTTGGCCATTGCAGAACATTCCACTTCTTTGCCTCTGCCTTCTTTGCATCTTGCATTGCTTAAGAAATATATTTCAAGCCGTTGTCCAATAGGTTTTGAAGCATTTGGCAGAATCTGAGCAGATAATATCGCCCCAAATACATCAGAGTTCATCCTGCTGCTTTTGTCTGAAGTCACATTATCAATTGATTCAATATATCAATTCAGATTAATAAAGAAGAAGTGTATTGGTAAGGGAAGGAACTGCTCAAGACCCAAAGTATACCACCTCCAAAGTATACCACCTGCATATTTTTGCCACTGGATGTGGTTTCCTATAATGTACAAGTTCATCTTTGTCTCATCTATACAAAATGATCATCTTTGTCTCATCTGTACAATGTGATCTTCATTCTAGTACAAGTTGATCTTCGTTTCATCTGTCCACAGGATCTTGTTCCAGAACAGCATGGGCTTTTTAAGATGTCTTTGACTCTAATCAGGTCTTCCAGGTTTTGCAGCTTGCCAGTGCTTTACATCTTGTGATAAACCTTCAGTTTATACTCTGGTGAAGACTTCTCTTGATTGTTGACTTTCACATACTTACCCCTACCTTAATCAGATACCCCTGCCTTGATAAGATATATTGATCAGGTGTTCTTGAAGGGCCCTGTTGTGAATGGCTTTTTCTTCAATAGGGAATTAAATCTTTTTATTTCATGTTATTTACCACAATTGTTTTCCATGGTCTTCCTGAGCTCACCTGTACTATATTTCTTTTTTAAGAATGTACTTTCTGATGGGATTGGATTGGGTTTTTTTTTTTGCCTAATGATGGCTTGCTTTGCTAACAGTGACAGCTCTTTGGACTTCATATTTAGAGTTAACAGCAATATATTCCAAATGCAAGTGCTACACTTGAAATCGACTCTAGAGCTTTTATAATGAGGGATATCACACACTTGGCAAATGGAACAGCTGTGTAGCTAAAAGTCTATGGTCACATAAAAAAGGGGGATCATATAAAAAGTCCTGTAATTCCTACACTGTTCACCTGATTTGGATGTAAAGTTCCTATTATTTCATTTAATCTTTAGTATACCATGGTAGACAGCTAAAATGTCAATAATTCTGTCAACATACAATTATTTATGGTCCCGACTGGACTTAACTTTCACTGGGTGAAGTCAGATTTGAATGTGGCAACATCATATCCTCATATTGCACCTTTAGATCCTAGAGAAACTCAGTTTTGCTGTTTATCATGTAGGTTGCCAATTTTTAAGATGGTAATATTAGAAGCAAAACCAAGTTAAAACCAAATGTATGCTGCATGATATGTTGACCATATTCAGTTACATTAATCAGCTATAGGGTGGATAGATATCACCTAGTCTGTCTTGTACACCCCGTTACTGTAATTAAATTAAGCCCACAAACACACCAACTGCATTTACAGCATACACTGTAGTTTAAATGGGATTGATTGTTGTTTTGCAGACAGGTCCATGGTACATGTCCTCTACTCTAATTAGATTAGTGTAGATAGCGATCACTTTGGTCAGATTATTGAAATTTGATGGGACAAGTTGTCACTGAGAAATGTTCTGGATGTAGCTATATAGTCACAGAGTTAACACTTTGAAAGAAAATAAAAAAATTCAACCAAGCATGACTGACTACTGATGGTTTCTCATGTGTCTAACCAATCAATGCTGCAGCACTGTATAATGTAAACAGGGATCTTATTTTATTGGCACGTATTCAGGGAGATGGGGAGATTCAATGAAATGGGTAATTTATTTTGACTACTTGCTGCCTTCAAATTAAATCAGCTGAATGAATGACTCAATCAAGCGAGGCATATAAACAAATTATAACGCTACGTGAGAAGGTCCATTTGTACAGATCATAATGGTATATCTCAAGCAACAATATATCTTGCACCAAAATGTAGTTACAAAAAGTAATTCCACAATTTTAAAAATAAAATGCAACAAGAGTACTAAACAACAATCTATAAAAAAAATGTTGCAGAAATGAATCTCTAGACGACATCTAAACAACATAACAATAAAGGTAAGGTTAAAGTGTTCATAAGCCCACACATCCCAATGGCTTGGGTAACAATTTATGAATGCTACAATATCCAGAAATCATTTTTGGAATCAACAAAACCAGAAGTCATGTCTCCTTTGTTATGGCTTTATGCACATTATTAACAATGATTTTCAGTTTATTGTTCATTATTTCATTAAACGATTTATCATCACTATGAAAACTTCCATAACCTCTGAGGCTATATGAGAGACCATCATTTACCAGAACATGAAAGAAAGTGCCAAATGCGTAGCACAGAGACGCATGAGCAAAAGGCCATGTTAGCGAACATGGCTGCACCACCTCACACAAAAATAAAAACTGCTTGCTCTCATTACTTTTTTGTTGGGTCCTGGTCAGAGAGAGAGGTGTAGCTAGGGATACACGTAGTCAGTACATCAAGCTAGTTCCAAATAACACACTGTTGGTGTCTTATACACAACACACCAATCAGTGTAGCTGATTGTATGTGTCAAATAGCTGTGTGCCATAAGGATTGTTCAGGTCTTCATTATGGTTCCATATTTCATCTCCACAATCAGCAAACGAACCTTCATTAGTTTAATCGCATTTCCTGGCTTCCAGCTGCTATGGTGAAAACCAGGATTAATCAGTCAAGGTCCTGAAGTTTAACATTTCTCTTTGAAAACTGCTAGCCAGTTATTTACCGTATACTCTGAGCTCAGTGATACTGGGGTAACGGCCAAGGGAACAGAGGGTTTACTGCTATTGTTAGCATGTTTAATCATTTTCCATGGAACTGTCATAAAGCTTTTAGCTAGATGTTTGGTGCATGTTCTCCTCTAAACCGTGTTGTACATCTGATAGGAACACTACAATACCCAGAAATCATTCAGTGGGCGGAACCTAAGACCTGTCTGTCGTAAGTTTAGTCCTTTCTCCTTTGTTGTGAGTTTATTCACAATATTGTAAAGTTGTGCGGTTTGTTGTTGATACTTATTTATGGCTGACCTTATAATTATTGAGTTACCCGATCTGAAAAACTTTGGGTGAACTCTCGGGTAGTCTGGTTTAGCTGAAGTCGGGTAGCGGGGCTGGATAGCTAGCCGTTTACCAGAACAGAGCTGGCCGGATCTTCTCGCTAGCTCCAGCTGCTAAGTCAGCACAGCACGCTAGTTAGATGATCTCCTAAAAGTGTTTGGACTGAACAGCATACTGACAGGAACGAAGCAAGATGACAATCTCGGAAATAACCCCTAAAAATTAACCAAGAAATCCGAATGATCTGTTCGGCTCGTGAACTGTTCGTGAAATCACAAGAAGTTAGCTTGCTGGCTTGTTTTTTCACCCCAGCGCTATCTAGCTAGCCGAATTAGTTAGCTGAAGCTAATGCACGGTGTTCCCAAGCTAACGATTAACCAGGTAGTACAATATCAGCCAGATAATCTCTCCTGGTCTCGTTTTCCCACACGTTTGCTCGGTAATGTGTTCAGAAAATGTCTCAGTTGTGCTAACTGTGTTAAGTTATTTCTCAGCTTCACTGCTGCTTTGGTGGAATTTAACACAAACTCAAACTGGTATAGCTGACGTTGGCTAACAACGAAATACATCCTGCTGAACGTTGATACAAGCCGAAACAGGGGAATTGTTGTTAAACTAGACCTTTTTGGAGACTATAGTAAGAATAAATTCACTGTTGTTGATTTGTGGAGCCGAGTTTAACGTGTTACCAAGACAAACTCTTGGTACTCTCATAGGTCAGCCTTGGCTCTCAAATGGCTCTAATCCTCCCTTGATAATTGGACTACATAGTGCGTGATATAATACGTCTTGCACACTACCTAGTGCACCTTAACGCCAATAGGAAGGGATTTGGAATGTAGCCATGGCAAAACGCATACGTGGTCCTGGGATCCAGATGGTAGGTTCATCATGGAGACCTCGCTAGCTGGACGCTCAGCTGGCTCCCTGTTGCTTAGCAAATCTTCATAAAGATGTGATTCAGACATGCGTTGTAACTTGTTCGGGGTGGGGTTTTTGTGTGTGTGTATTTTTTTGTTAGATAACTGAGGACTAGTTTTGTTTGTCGGCGCCCCATGGACCAGGACAATAACTCGGAGGTAAGATTGGAGGGACTTTGGATGTCTCATTGATCTGTTTTGGTGGGACGTCCATGGGCTTGTTTTGATTAACGTGTTGTTAGTTACTCTTTCTTGGTGTTTGTTATGGTGACACGTTAATGGAGACTCATCCTTAAACGAGCTCGTAACGGTTCAGAGTCACGTGACTCACACCCAATTGAATAAAAACCTCACCTGAAGTGCACCTGGATACCACAACAACAACAACTCAGATGACGGTTTGAGACCATTATAGGAAGGAGTATTAGGGCCACGTTAAGAAAAATATATATTGTTGTTGATTTCGATAAAATGAGTCGAAATTTTGAGATTAAACTCAAAATACTATATGTAGAAAGAAAAATTCAAAATGCTTTTACTATTTGGAGAAAAAAGTCGAAATACTGTTTCGGGGAGAACGTCAAAGTGTCAAGAATAACGGCAATTCCCACAGTCCGTGAAATTACGTCAGGAAAGTGACCGCTAGTACTGTGCAAAGCTGAACCATCGGTATCCTTGTCTCTGTCCATTGCCAGTTATAGTCGATCCTCTCATTAATGGACTAATTGGGGGCTAGGCTGTCTGTTGACTTAAATAGTCCGATGATGTGAAGTGGGGGGGGGGTTTAAAATAGTGGAAATCCAAGGAAAAACACCACTACGGTACTACCCTAGTACTGTACACATGACAAGCAGCATAATGACCAACATAAGTGGGGAAGTACATTAAATACTAATGTAAATAAATATGTAAATACAATTGTAAATGTCATTTCCCTTATGTGTGTTCACACCA
>JAQMCW010000036.1:8675483-8692381 GCA_030068335.1 Chrysichthys cranchii | reverse complement strand
GGCTTCTTACTCTCACTACCATTTCCACTTTTCACTTTCTTGGGACCCATAATGAAGGCTTACAGAGCAAAAATGCAGAGAAACACAACAAAAAAAACCACACTATGAGTGCTTGACCGGAACGGAATGTTTGTGCCGCGGAGCATGTGTGAAACGGTGGTGGAGGGATATGGCTTCTTACTATCACTACCATTTCCACTTTCTTGGGACCCTTAATGAAGGCTTAGGGACCAAAAATGCAGAGAAACACAACAAAAACATGCTGTGAACATTTTTTTAATGAGATTTAAGCACAGAAAAAAAAATCAAAGTTTGAACAATCGTTAATTGTACAAAAACTTACTGTAAACAACTTGAAAACTAACCTTGCGTGAGTCGACTTCTGGCATTAAGGAAGTGAGGAGGAAGATGGGCGGGGAGGAGGTTACAGCGAATAAACACAAGTCTGACCGATTAAAGGGACACGCGCGTCTTTGTTAGTTGCGCAATACGCAGACAGAAAATGAGAAAACATTGGCGCGTACGAAGTGGAAAGGGAAAATGGCCGAGGCTGTGTTTGTTCGGCACGCAATTATGTGGTCGTGACCAGATGCAAAATTTTGGCGGATTTTGTGGTCAGGAACTGATTTGTTAGTCTTCAGAGGTGTTTGTGACCAGATATTTCCACTGTATATGACAATTATCCTCTTCTATGTTTCTAATGTAGCACATTTTGCATCGACTTTTAAATTGCTTGTAAAAGTCATTGTTCAAATAATGTTTTATTTACTGTCAATATGTTGAACTGTGAGATGAGGTATTTGGCACGTTCTGCTTCAGAAGTTTTATGACAACTTTGTACAAAACTTTTATTTTGCTTGACTTCATCAGTTTTTCCACTTACCTACCTGTTCATACTTCTGGAAAAAAAAATTCCCATCTTCTGTGCACGCTAATAAATCCACCTAGTAAACACATTTTGCTATCAGCCATATCATGTTTTGTCTGATGTGCAGCAGGAAATTCTATGCACTACTCCTATGTTCTGTTGTAAGTATTTTTTTAATCATAATTTTATCATGAATTGATGATTGAGGGTTGAACAGTCAATGCTGAATGAGTGAAGAAACAATGAGCGAGTTAGATAATAAAATGCATTGCTTTGTCGCAGCGGCACCGCCTCCTGGAAAAAAGCGCTTTCATGCCCATTCCTTTCTCCCATTACAACCATGCCTTGGAGTATGGCTAAGAGCTTTGAATGGGCAGTAACCACATTTCGGTGTAGCTCACACACAGTTCACTGATGAAAAAGAAATTCAGTGACATTCATTTCTAAGAGCAACGCAGTAAATGTTTCGTTTTTCGTTGTGGCGCAAAAGAAAAGCAAAACTGTCTGTAGATTCATCATGCTTTAGTGAATAATTCTAAATAGTTCCTGAATAATCTGCTTAAAGACAGAACATGGAATAATGAGCTAAATCTTTTAGCATTTAATATGTATTTTAATGAGGGTGTCAAAAAAAAAAAAAAAAAAAAAAACCAAAACATTATTCGATGCTGTTCAGGATTGTTCATGCTTTCCTCTCTGTCGTAGGTGATGCTGAGAACAGCCAGGCTTGTGGCCCATTGGCAGTGTGTGGGATTCTGTCATGGAGTCCTCAATACTGACAATATGAGTATTCTGGGGCTTACGATGGACTATGGACCATTTGGCTTCATGGACCGGTATGGTCAGTCCTATAAGTACTATATGGGAATCATTTTTTGTATTAACTGTTCACTGAATAAGCTTCTACTTTAAGTAAGGGTTTGGGATGAGCATTTATGAAACTAAAGATGATCTCATCTTTCGGCCAGGGTTTGGCCATGATTACTAATCTCTAGTTCCTTTTGATTTCTGCATAAGTAAGGATAAATCTTAAATAAATAAATAAATAAAATTTGACCATAATACGACCAAGTGTCTGTGTGATTGTTCTTGGCACATGCATTCTGTTGATCAGGATCCATGCGGCCTGCGGCAGAATCTTAATGTCAGAATCGTAATCATTAATGGCTCTCTTCTTTTTCTTTTCTTTTTTTTCTTTCCTCCCTTCTAAAGCTTTGACCCGGAGTTCATCTGTAACGCCTCTGATAATTCTGGCCGTTACTCATATCGGGCTCAGCCAGAAATCTGTCACTGGAACCTGGCTCGGCTAGCAGAAGCTTTGAACCCAGATCTGCCCTCGGACCGGGCACAGGCTGTGTTGGAGGAGTACATGCCCCTCTTCAACACATTCTACTTGAGCAATATGAGAAAGAAACTGGGCTTGCTGAGGAAAGAGGAACCAGAAGATGAGACGCTGATCACAAACCTAATGCAGACGATGCACAACACGGGTAGGGACTGAGGAGACCTAGGCAGGCTTTATGTTCTTTTGTTAGAAGTTCCTCAAGGTGAATGGTCTTTGATTAGCAGCTAATCGTCCAGTCATCTTAACTCACTACACCTAGACGTTACAGCAAAATATTCTGGACTGTGTCCTATACTGAAGGACTTTGCTCTGTTCTGTGTGACTCTTCAGGTGCCGACTTCACCAACGTGTTCCGCTGTTTGAGTCAGATCACATGTCCTGCAGAAGGAGAGGCAGTGGAGGATGATGAAGTTGTCAGACTGGCCACAGAGCTTCTCCTGCAGCAGTGTGCCTCTCTAGAGGAGCTAAGGGCTGCCAGCAAACCTAGTATGGACCCACGGTGAGGCAGTTTTCACTTCAGATATTTTTTCTTATTCTTTACATATGGCTGATTGCTTGTTTTTTTTTCACCTGGTAAAACTTCAGTTGTATTGAGAGGTTTCCTGCAGCAAGCTTTGCTTTAATTGTTTTCATATGTAGGTCAGCTTGCCCATATATTCAGAAGAATTCTTCCTATAGAGGAAAATAACTTGTTGATCGTTTTAGATGACAGTTTTAAGGTTTCAATTGCCAGCAAGCACAGCTTAACTCAAAATCGAATGTAAGTGTACAAAATTTCTAATACAATATTAATACAGTCCAGCAAACTGTTTTATGTGATATTACACTAACAGACAATCCTTGAGAATAACAACTCCATCCCCTGCTTTTTTAAAGGTCCTCTCACGTCTCTTCTTCTCCTTCCATCCTGTGGATTTTCACAGCCATACACTGACACCCCAATTTCACGAAACGGTTAACGTATTTCATGGTGCTGTAAGGATCCAGTTTAACATCCGTGGGCTTAAAAACAGTCAGTTTGCTTAAAGATGTCTAAAACCTTAGTCACTATTTGTCACGATCAAATTGTTTGATTTTGAGCTGTAGTGAAATGGACATAAGCCTCATCAGTTAAGTTTATAAACAGATGCCAGAATGTCCCTGATGTTCCTGTGGTACAGAGAAAATGACATTTTTAAAAGCAAAGTTCTCCCTTTTTAATTTTGATGGTAACGAGAGTGTAATTAAGCATTAATTAATATCGCACAAGCAGGAGTGTGTTTATACTCTATCGGCAGGGTCGTGATTTGGCGTAGGAAAAAAATCTTCAGTGTAAGTGTACAATTGCAAGTTGTGTACAATTGGTGTTATCTAACAGTTCTATAAGCAAGAAATTAATATCAAATAAACAACATTTCAGACTCAATATGGCCAAATGTTTTGTTTATTTTTGCTCTGTGAGCAGAAATAGACCAAGTAGAAGCCAGGCTCACTTTATAGTCTGTCGTCTAACTGGCTGACTGATTTGTACGTTCCTATTAAACGTGCTTCTGGTGAAATCGTTATCTTGTCTTGTCACTTGTTGCCAACCTGCCCAGGTTAGACTTAGACTTCCATCAAACTTTACATAAAATGGAAATTTGTCTTTGACAGTGGCACAAACAACACAGACAACACTACACACAATAAACACATACCAATAGAAATAACCACAAATAAATAAATAGAGTATAACATCAGTCCAATTTACTTCAGGAAGGAATTAAAAGATAACTAGAAACAAGAAAATACATAAAATGCCTATATAAAGCTAGTTAGTAATTAAAATGATCTGGACAGGTCTTTGTTAAGGATGGCCACAGCTGATGGAATAAATGACCGCTTGTAACCATTCTTCCTTGCTAATGGGACTACAGGTCTCCTTGCCTGATGGCAGCAAGTGAAAGGCACAGTGGAGGGGATGAGTAAAATCTTGATAGACTTGTCATGCCTTTTTCGTCAAAATTATTGTACCGCACCTCTCACCTGAAGTCAGCTGGGATTGGCTCCAGCTTCCCTGTCGCCCTTAACAGATAAGCGGTATAGAGAATAGATGGCTGGATCATGATGTCAAGCGGAACGATGCACATAGTGAAACATACCATGCCGTTATACCGAATATCAGTTCAGAAAGTCTCAGGTTTGTAGTACAATACAGTGGAACATGTCAGAATGTTGAAATCTAACATTTACCTCTGATATAGGGAACTGTTGGCTGTATTGATAAAAATGCCTTTTTAAGAACTGATCTAAGAACAAATTTTGTTAATCTGTTCATATTTGAGTGATTTTGCTTTATTATTATTACTCTGTCACAGTAAAATGAGTGCTTGTATTTAAATGGCATTACTAGACTAAGCAAATGGAGCTAGATTGTTTATTTGTACATGGCGTTTCCTCCCAGGTATACAAAGGTATAGTAGGTATAGGCATGGTATATAATCTCTGTTTGGTTTTCACCTTTTGTTTACTTTTATTCATGGCCTTATGCTAGGATTTGAAGGAGGAATTTGATTTATTTCAGAGACGTTATGTGATTTTTCCCTTGGACATTGTTTTCCCACAGTGAGTTGTCAATGCTGCTGTCCTTGGCCCAGAGTAACCCTGCGCTGTTCAGCATGTTGGCAGATCGGAAGACGTTGGCCCGGCAGCTGGAGAAGCTCTCTAGGTTAAAAGAGCTGCTGGAAAGCACAGAGGCGGACCTGAAGACCAAGCAGACGGAAGAATGGAGCTGCTGGATTAAACAGTACAGGTGCAGACAGGGATGAGGTGTTTACTGTTGTCCGTGCAAATGCACAGAGCCACGTTTGTGCTAGGCAACAACAGGTTGCTTGGAAACCCAGGTGATAAAACACTCAGGGGTTTTATGAGTTATAGCAGATGGAAGAAAGCTCAAACAAACATGATGCCTGTGTTTGTGGTCCCTTGAGATTGTTTGCCAAAACACCCTTGTAAAGATCTTAGCTTATTACGTATTATTATTATTATTATTATTATTATTATTATTATTATCATTTATTATTATTAGTAGTAGTAGTAGTATTTAAAAAAAAAAACAGACTATCATTTCTGAATAGTCTCTGCATTTATACATTGTCTTTGCTTGCCTCCAGGCAGCGGCTTGCTCATGAGTGTGAAGGAGAGTGTGATGTCAAGGGGGTGCAGGAGGAGAGAGTGCGTGTGATGGACAACACCAATCCTCGAGTAGTGCTTCGAAATTACATTGCCCAGAATGCAATAGAAGCAGCGGAGAAAGGCGACTTCTCTGAGGTTAAACTGTTGCCAAGTTCAGTTTTACCTGATCTGTACTGAAATGTGTATTCTTCTGAAATGACAAAAATTCCTCCGGTGTCATCAGGTTCAGAGAGTTCTAAAAGTGCTGGAGAAGCCGTTCTGCATGCAGGAGGACCTGGAGCTGCCAGGCCGGATGGTAAGACGAGGATCAGAGAGGGATGAAGATGAGGGGCAGAGCGAGGTTCAGGAGGATGTGACGGGAGCAGAGAACAGAGAGATTGTGCCTTATGACAGCAAGCCACCGGCCTGGGCTGTGAAAATCTGTGTCACCTGATCATCCTAAAGCCTTCAGGACAAATAGCCCAGAGAGTCTCCTCTTGGCTATCTGTCTGTGAAGGCAGTTTGAGGCACTAAACTCCTGTTAACCAGTTAAAGAATATACAGATAAATGATTTTTAAATGATTTAAAAATTCTGGTCTGTATATTTGACTGGTTATAAATGATGACTTAGACTGCCAGTCTGAGTGACAGGTCTTAGTTTGAAAGATGGAGGTTTTAGTACCCTAGAAAACCAAAGAGTGCAAGAAAGAGAGCGCTTGTGTGTGTGTTTTTTTCATGTGTATTTGTTTGTGTGTGAGTAAAAGAAGTCTTAACGCACAAGTTAGCGAACAGTAACGCACCAAAATGTTAGCGCACAATTCGTTGCAAATACTTCGACTTCCAACAAATGATGTCTGTAGTATTTATATGCAATTATATTATTAATGAGTAATAATATGCAAATGAACTTATGCTGGAATAAAAGGTTTATGGTTCCTTACATTACACAAATGGAGCATGTACCTGAATGTAGGCATTGCTGTTTCGGGACTTTTAGACGTAGAACAATAATTTCAAGCAGCACTGATGAAAGTGATGAAACTAGAGTGATTGTTTTACCTTCATGTTCATTTAGATACAATAAGCAGTAAAAGTAAACATGTTAAAGACAATGCTGTTCGTGTTCTTTGTACTGCTGTTTTATGAGCTTTACATTTTGTCTAATCTATGACACTTTGTGGTTTAATTTTAGGTACTTCATTCTGAAGTCTTCTAAATTGATGTACTGTAGATTCACAAAGTCCATATTTAAAATTTATACAGGAACTATGAAACACAAGTTAAAGCAACATTGTGTTTATTAATGCAGAGCATGGTCAGTGCTTTTCAATGTGTTGCTGTGTTACTCTTTGAAAATTCATGTAAATTAACAGCAGACATGCATGCATCCATTTCACATTAGAGTACATAAGAACGCTTCCTGTTTAAAAACTATTGATGTGATCTTACTGGGTCACAATATTGTTTCCTTAATCCATGATATACAACATCTATAATGATTTAGGTTTTAAATAACTTTTATTACAAGAAAGGAGTACCACTACAGAGGACTGTATTATTTGAACATGACTTTTCTTGGGTCTTGATAAAAGCAGAAACTAATGTCTGTGCCTCAGGGCCTGCAGGTTTGAACCTGTTACCAAAAGCCTGCTTAAACACAGCCTGCAAACTAAACAAGGAGAAAGTGCTTTAAGCAGATACAGAGAGAGACTTCTTGCTCTTTTTGCTGATTAAAAAGGGGGGGGGGTCTCCAGTGTCATGGGGTTATCATTTAAATAATGATTCTCCAGATATAATAATATAAGACTTTGAGGATTAGAAAAATACTAGTAGAAAATGGAACAAAATTTGAATGTGTGCTAGCAACAAGCATACATTTCTTCATGCCAAAAATTCAATTTACACATAGAAGGATTACATTTTTTGCTAAAAATGGAACTCTTCCAAAAAAAAAAAAAAAGGTACTTTAGATTCCTAGCATTTTTTTTCTTAAAGCAGTGTTACTTGAAACCCTCTCTGATGGGGAAAGCCCCCTGTGTTACATTTCCAGAAAGAAAACCAGCTTCTAAATGGTACCTTTCTTTCTTTTCTCAAGTTTGCACCTTTTGTACATTTAGTATTTATCTTTTACCTAGCAAAGTGTACTCAGTGCACATTTAAACCTAATTATGGTCAGGTTATGTATCTTAAATCATGTAAAAGGTACACTATAGTCATGTTTCCAGGTGAAAGACAGATTAAAGGTACAAAACGTACCTTCAGGTTACCACTCAAGTCCCAAAAAAATAAAGAAATACAGTTGATCCTCTCATCTTCGGACACCGCGTTAACGGATATCGGATGCAACGGACAAAATCTGCTGGTCTGAATACATAATCCATTAGCCAGAATGTCCGGTAATAAAGTTTAAAAATCCCAGGTGTTGCGAACTGAGTTCAGTAGTTCAGCAATTGTCCGCTAGGCGGCCGTGGCGTGTGTGATACTAGTTGCTTCCAAGCGTCGGTTGAGCTGTGGTCGTTGTGAAGCTATACAGATTTTTTCGGCGATTACTTGGTGTTTTTCACCTCAATGTTTTCTCTATGTCTATTTATGTTGGTCGTTAAGCTGCTTGTCATGTGTACAGTACTTGGGTGGCACTTTTATGGACCTTAATGGTGTTTTTCCTTGAATTTCCATTATTGTAACCCCCCACACTAAAACACTTCACATCATCGGACTATTCGACTCAACGGACAACCTCTCCCCCCAATTAGTCCATTAATGAGAGGATCGACTGTACAGTATATAAAACGTTAGTAATTTTTTTTTATATTTACACAGAACCCTTGAGGCTTCCCTCCAAAGGGGCAACCTGAAGAAGCCTTAAGGCTTACACATTTAACCTAGAATGTTCATTTCTATATATATAAAAAAAAAAAAGTCAATAAAAGCACCCACCCCGCCCCCCCACACCCTTTTCAGGAAAAAAACAATGTACAGCACATATCTTTTTACGCCTGAAATGCAGGTTTTACCTGTAATTTGCTATTACCGAAGGTGTCCTTTAGGCCCAATTAAGTATCTTCAATCATTTTTTCAAGTCTCAACACAAAGTGTACATATTACAGGTACAAAACATGGCACCAAGCCTAGTGACAAGTAACCAACACCTGGGGAGATGCCTTTAGTCTACTGTATTTCTGTACCTACAACCAGGACTGGTCTACTCAGTAGTGTGATAAACCCTACATCTCAGTGCTAGCGCCTTAAGTAGTACCGTGGTGACGTATGTGTAGTGTCCACGTGCTCTTTAGTACCCCAGTATGGCTGAGGGCTGGATAGACACGCGCGCGCACTGTGGGCGGGGCCATGTAGGTGCTCACGGCGCAGGCGCGGCTCAGATTTCCAGGTATTTTCGCTCTTAGGTGTGTCGAAGAACCTGACAATCACTGTGAATGTATGTGGAACAAAGAGATTTTTACTTTTGTTGTTGTTAAGACATTTTTCAGCAAACCATGACCCAGCGCTCGAGACCTGGTTATTATCGTCAGGAAGTAAATAAAACGGTTTGGGAAGTACCTGAACGATACAAGGACTTGAGGCCGGTGGGGACAGGGGCTTATGGGACAGTATGGTGAGTGGGATTCATCTTCCACACTGCATTATTCATGCGCCATTTTATTGTACGGTTTCATCAGTGGGTTTGAAGCATTGGGAGTTCTTATAGCACCAGGATGCTTTGCTAATTCGGTTACCATGGTTTTGTGCTTTTCTTATAATGTTCTAAAGTCAGGCAGGGCTCATTTCCTGTTCTGATAGTGTGCAAATAGTTGTTGAAGAGCTCACAGCAAACCTTCCACTCCTGTCGTGACCTGTATGAAATACCTGGGAAATTGACACCCAGGCCATTAGTTGTCCTAGTGTTTTCTGCTTTGTGTTTTAGTCAGAGTAAAAACACATCCTGTAATCCACAGTGTGCTCTCGAGCTTGGTGAGAAACTACACGAGCTCATGTATTTTTAAATAACAAGATGAGCTTGTGAAGAATTGGACTTTTTCACTGTTCTTTACAATGCTTCTTTCTTTCTTTCTTTCTTTCTTTCTTTCTTTCTTTCTTTCTTTCTTTTAAATTCAACAATGCATGCAATCCTTGATTTCATAAATACAGTAATAATCAATCTTATTATATCCCTAGCTCTGCTCAGGACCGCAGAACAGGCTCAAAGGTTGCTATCAAGAAACTCCTCCGTCCTTTCCAGTCCGAACTTTTTGCCAAGAGGGCTTACCGGGAACTCCGGCTTCTCAAACATATGAAGCATGACAACGTGAGTAACCCAGATATCTGTGGAGGCATCTCTGGGTGTTTTGTGTGTTTATGTGAACTCCCATCTCTTGGCTTTATTTGGTTGTAGGTTATCGGACTGCTGAATGTTTTCACCGCAGACCTGTCACTGGACCTTTTCCAAGACTTGTAAGCTTAGTATTTAATCAATCATGACACAGTTTATTTTTTTAATCTGATGTATGGCAATGAATGAATGCTTGCTTGCTTACATGCTGCTTGTGTTTTTTTTTTTTTTTTTTTTTTTTTAATATTTTGGTACCTGTTTTGAATTCATCTTGAGGTCTGAGTAACTTATCGAGGCATTTTGTTTTGCGAATATATCTTGTGGGCGGCATGGTGGTGCAGTGGTTAGCACTGTCGCCTCACAGCGGGAAGGTTTGTGGGGTCGAACCTGGTAGCCCACTGGGGTCTTTCTGTGTGGAGTCTCTATGTGTGCCTCCTGTGTGGGTTTCCTCTCCCAATCCAGATCCAATGCTGATTAGGTCAACTGGCTAATCCAAATTGCCCAGAGATGTGAATGGTTGTTAGTCTCTGTGTTAGATGGTTTTTAGGCCCTGTGATAGATTGGTGACCTACCCAGGGGGTACCCTACCTCTCACCTGAGGTCACCTGGGATTGGCCCCAGTTTCCTCACAACCCTGACGGATAAGCAGTATAGATAATGGATGGAAATACAAACAATTTTTGATGTTTTACATCTTTCTGTCTCACACACAGTTACCTTGTCATGCCCTTTATGGGTACTGATCTTGGGAAACTAATGAAAACAGAGAAGCTTTCAGAAGACAGAATACAATATCTTGTCTACCAGATACTGAGAGGACTAAAGGTGTGTATCTTATATATTTAAGTCTATATTCACCCCCTTTTTTGCACTCACATAGACAAACAGACTAATGTATAGTATTTCCTATTGTTCGCAGTATATCCATGCTGCTGGGATCATTCACAGGGTAAGCTGCATGTATTTCTGTATACTGTTATACACCACTGGATTAATAATGCATTGATGATCATTGCTTATAGTTGTAACTTACAGGACCTCAAGCCAGGCAATCTAGCCATCAATGAAGAATGTGAGCTCAAGGTAACACGTCATGTCATATCTGATTTCATGTCTGATCTGCACATTACAGCAGGTGCTAATGCTCCTTAAATATGTATGTATGTATTTAAAAAATATATGTATATTTTTTATTTTATATGCTAGATTCTAGATTTTGGTTTGGCCCGTCAGACTGATAGTGAAATGACAGGATATGTGGTAACACGTTGGTATAGAGCCCCTGAGGTCATCCTTAACTGGATGCACTACACACAGACTGGTGAGTTGTATATTTCTGAAGCTATGATGTTTTCTGTGGTGACACTCTTACATTTTTCTGATGACCTTCAGTCTTTAGATCCCATGCAAACTGTATATGATTCATACAGACTTGATCTTCCCGTTGATTTATAATAATTCTCATACTACTCTAAAAATAATTACATCATTTTCCAATTTTCCATTGTGCATTCAAGCTACAAAGTGGAGGGGAAACACAGGCGCCTCCATGGTGATCTTGTTATCAGCAAGCTAGCCAGCTAACTATATTTACCTTTTTAAAACAGAGAAATGTTAGCCAGTGTTTGTAGCTTTATCAAGCGAATTTATCCGTATGTTGACTGATCTTATGCAAGTACTTGTGCATATATAAGTATAACTCATTTAAAGGTAGGATGTGTTACTTTTGTTTTATGCTGTAAGCAGACTTGTTGGTTTGGTGTCACTTGAGCTCAGGGTTAAAAAAAAAAAAAAAAAAAAAAAAGACCATCCTGATGAATCTGATCCATTGCAATCTGTTTTGTTTGGTTTTATTTCCTAGTTGGAGGTCAGAGTTGTGAGTCTTAGTCTAATGCAGCATAATTCCTTTAAATAAATATTCATGTGCTTTTCAAGCTATTCTCTGTCTACTGCACCTGTAATGTGTGTGCAGTTACCAAATGCAAAAAAAAATAGTTCATGGCTTACATCACTAAAATTTCCACATCAGTTATATGGAACTGCTGGATTTTTCACAACGAACATGGTGCAAACAGTGGTTGTTTGCAAAATATGCTTTAAAAAAAAAAGATTGGCACATCTGGAGGAAATACAACAGACTTGTTTAACTACCAAGAAAGCACAACAAGAAACTATAAAGGAAAGCCAGAGAACATAGGGAGCACTCTTCAGCATAACACCATCACATCCAGAAACAGCACGGAAGCAACCAATAACAAATGCATCTGGCACTCCTTATGAGTAAACAAATACGTACTAGAAAGACGTCACTGTTGAAATGACATTTTACCTGGCCTTTTATTGAGAGGGCCCCAAAAAATGCATACACACTTCAAAAGTGGTTATCAAAACCCACAAAAGGAGGTATGCCCATTTTTTAAAATCCAAATCGAGTTATGGCAGTGTGTATCAGTGTGTAGAGACATGAGAGCAGTGTGTAGAGTTTAGAGAGACATGTAGAGACGTGTATATAGTAATGCAGCTTTTATGCAAATATTTCTCTTTCTAAGTGTGTGTACATTTTTTGGGCCCTTCTGTGTAATAGATATCATATGGTAAAAAAAAAAATGAAGGATTTAAATGATTTTCTTAAGGTTATGTTTACTGCAGAGCTATATTTTAATAAATTGTGGAATTGGATTACAAAGTACGTAGTCTTAAAAACCAACATGAAAAATAATCACGATCATGTAGTAGATTGAGATCCAGCCTAAAAAATTTGGACGACCACAAAAGCAGACAAGCAGCCAGCTATCTTAAAGCACCCACAATGCACCACACTCCCTCCCTATGATCCGCTAGCTCTGTTCAGTTGGACTCCGTGTCTCTCGGGGTACCAGGAAGGCATGCATCAAGACTCTGTTCTGATGAGTAGATGGGGGAATAAACTTTTTCTAGTTGTTCAAACAGCTCAGTCACTGGCTGTCTGCAAATGATGACTAAACAGCTACCTCTTCTTGCAGTACTTAAATTAGCACTTTATTATTTGAAAAAAAAAACAACAACTGTGTTTTATGTTTTTTCAAACCATATAATACTTAGTAAACAGGGATTTTTCTGCTTTTATGTGTTTTTTCAAGTCATACTAACCTCCCTAAACAGGGATTTTAGTCTGGTATGTGACTAATGAACCAGTATGAGGATATATTTACTGATGGAGATTTCAAAGCACGTATTTAAGTCACTCTGGATAAGGGCTTCTACCACATAATGGGAAATCATAGAGGCTGTACCTAAAACCATTACCTTTATTTTGTTAAAGCATACCTTTCGCATTCTTTTCAGTGGACATCTGGTCTGTTGGCTGTATCATGGCAGAGATGCTTACTGGAAAACCACTGTTTAAAGGACATGATCGTATCCTACCTTGCTACAAATATAACACTGTCTAACATTACTGCTGAATGCTTTTGTAGGGGCTTCATTAGACGCACTACGACAACATTTGTAGCTACTGATGCTTAAATCTTTTGGTTGTACATGCCCTATTTCCTTGCTTGCATGCATGATATTTAAGTTTTTACCCTTACCCGTGTTGCGTCAGACCTCGACCAACTGACCGAGATCATGAAAATCACAGGAACACCTACGCAAGAGTTCATCTCCAAACTGCAATCCCAAGATGTGAGATACACTTACTATTTCTCTCACTAGCTCCATTTAGGATCAGGCTAACCCTAACCCTAGCCTTTTTATTACTCACTTGACCATTTGAAGAAAGACCCGTGAATGCCAATGACTTTATTCCAGGCCAAAACCTACATTCAGAAGATGCCCAAACTTAGGAAGAAAGATCTTCAACTTTTGATGCCAGACACCAACTCTCAAGGTACAATCATCTTTTTCACACATGCAGACATCGCCAAGTTCACCTCCAACTTTTATTCATAGTAAATGTTCCAAACTTGTCTCAACTATAATCAGTATAGTGTCCTGATTCCTTAGGATAATATTAAATCAGGTTAAGATCATTCCAGTCTGAAAATACAGAGATGACAACATAGGAGTTGACTCCAAATCTAGGTAATAATGTAAATATAATTATTTGAAGTAACCTCTAAAGGTTATTTGTGGTTTATAAAGGAAAATTATGGACTGGCAGGACTGCTGAATAGTCTAAAAGTCCGTAGAGTATGAATAAAGGCTTGTTCAAACATTTTGTACAGTTGTTTCTGGTCATATTTATTATATACAGCGTTCCTATGGAACCTTGAAATTCTTTGAATGTTTGTGAATTTGAGGGGGACAAAATCACAGCCTTGAAAGTTTTTTAGAAATGGACATTAGTAGACATGGTTCTTTGAAAGTGCTCGAATATATATTTTGTACAAGAAAAGAAATTGAACTTTTTTTTTTGCTTAATATTAGTAAATAGTTGGTTATGTGCAGCATTCTGCAAGTACCCCCAGCCGTCCATGCGTCTTTGTTTCATGGGCTGCTTGCCTGTAGAAAGTGCTCGAGTTTGAGGGAATTAACCTTGACCTTAACTATGCCATGTTGGGTCTTTGAATTAGAGGCAATTGGGCCTGGAAAGTCCTAGAATGTGATGTTTGAGAAGGTATGGGTACCATGTATGTATTATATTTGTTAAATATGAAATGAAATGCAAAGTAACAAAATGAATAGAAGTTGCTTTTTGTCAGCCTATGTTTTGGTGGCCTTCTATGGAGTTGGAATGTAATCTTTTAAATGCAGTTTTCTTCCTTTTCATTTTTTGGGGATAACCAGGTTCTTAAAATGCTATAACATTCCTTGTGATTGAAATATGTTCTAAAGAGAAACATTAATCACTTCTGGAATATCCATAATTTAGAAACCGTCTGATAGTAAAATAATGATAAAATATGTGATTATATTGCTTGCAGCAATAGCTGTGTTAGAGTCCATGCTGCTGCTGGACCCAGAAAGCAGAGTGACGGCAGCTAAAGCTCTGACTCTGCCATACTTCGCTGAGTTTCGCGAGCCAGAGGAGGAGACTGAAGCTCTGCCATACGACCACTCTCTAGATAATGCGGAGCAGTCACTGGAGCAATGGAAACGTAAGTGGAGGCCTGGAATTTGATGCACTGTGAATATTTTGTTAACATTGAAGCCAGGCATACATGTTCGTATCATTTTTATAATCTTGTTCACTGTGTACAACTTGAACACTTTAAAGCCTGTGAAATATACTCTCATACATCATTAGAACGTAGGTGCCTGCACTGTACAGGTTGAAGTACACTGCATGCTGTTCACCCTAGAAATACTTACACACACACTCAGCTCACGTTATATGAACAGGTTTTTTTTTTTTTGGGGGGGGGGGGGGGGGGGGTTATCCCGTGCGAGGTTTTTTGGGGTTTTTGTTTTTTTTTTTTTTTTTATCCCTTGCAAGGTTTTTTCCAGTTTTTGTCTGTCATGGTAGCATGATGAAGTAATATCATACAGGCATGTATGTTGCTGCTACAGCTCAATCAGCCCAGCCTCCATGCGTTATACCCTGCACTCTCTTTACACCCTTGTGTTGACATTTTTTTGCTGCCCTGTGCAGATGCATGTGTAGATATATCTTCCCAGTATATTTTGGAAAAGTTGTTCATGAGGCTGCTCACATTGCAAGACTGATCAAAGTTAGATATGAATAAAAATTCATCTGATCATCCAGTAGAGTTGGCAGAAATAGGCTGATTCCAGTAAAAAAAAAAAAGATAGTGGATCAGATATCGGTGAATACATGTCAGATGTAACTTGAGAAAAAATGGAACTGGGTTTACAAATGAAAATAATTTTGGAAATTGGAAATGTATGTGTGTGATGTGATCCCTTGCCACATCGTGGCTTCACTTTATTGCGGGTTTTCATTTAAATGGGTCTAATATTGCGGCTTTTCTCCTGGTTCGCGGGCCTTTTATGATAGAGTACATGCTTCCTCGTTTGCCATTAGCCGATGGCTAATCAGAGCACATGGCTAATTACAGACACCTGGGTGCTGATGAACTAAGCGAAGAGCATCGTTCCGGTTTGTGTCAGCCAGCATCTCGCTTGTTCAGCGTCGTGTTTCGCTGACCTTTTTGTGGGTAGTAAAGCCCTTCGTTATTTCCCAAAAGCTATCTGTGCCTTCTTTGTCTTCTGGGGCGACGCCCAAGCGCCAGAGGAAGATGCTAACAATCGTAAAACTTTTAGACGTGTTAAAGGAAGGGAGCAGCTGTGCTGCTGTAGGACACCATTACGGCATCAACGAGTCCATGGTTTGTTACGTAAAGAAGGCGGAAAAGAACATAAGAGCTAAGGACACAGTGTCTTATAATCAGGGTGCCAAACGAGTCGTAAGCGGGTGGAATAAGACTGTGGTCCGGAAGGAATCTGCTTTAGGAAGAACATCCCCGTGGACACCCGTATAATCTGAGAGAAGGCCAAGCAGCTTCTTGAAATGTTTGCGGATGGCGGGGATGAGCTGGAGCACGACCCTCAACCTGGAACCTCTGCGGATTCCCCCAGCAAGAAAAGTGACTTTGCCACCAGCAATGGCTGGTTTGAAAAATTCAAGAGGCGATTCAACTTGGCTTAAGTCTCTCTCTCTCTCGAACGCCTCGCCACCATTTTACGGTTAGCTCAAGAGCTTAAGTCATCGGTTAAGGAATGGGACCCACAAAGAACCCAGTTCAGAAATGCTCTTGATGGTGCCACGGAAGTGTATAAAAACCTCCTGACTTGAATGAAAAGACCGTGAAAAAGGCAACTGCCTATCACTATGTTCTTTTCAAGGAAAAAATCAATGCTTTTAAAACTGATTTGTGTATTTTTTTGTAATATCTAAGAGAATATAAATGGTTTATGCTGTATAACTGTGCAGGTAATGGTTACGGTATAAGAGTGTGGGAGGGTTTATAAATGCTTTGAAAAAAATTATAACCATATTACATAGTCACTACTTCGCGGATTTTCACTTTTCAAATTTTGACTTGGTTAACAAGCGATGTTTTGCAATACGAGTAGTATTCGTCTGCTGTGCCTCACGTGATCACACTTTCTCTCTCTCACTCACTGCAAGATTGTGGCTTCCGCGCTAGTATATACTGTTAGTGTGTGTGTCACTCATCTGTTAATGACAATGCAATGTCGCATTTCCAAATCCTCAAAAGGAGGCAAAAGCAGCCATCATTGGATAGTTTCTTTGTTAAAGTCGCACGAAAAGAAAAAGATC
>JAQMCW010000036.1:8608384-8620724 GCA_030068335.1 Chrysichthys cranchii | reverse complement strand
TATGTATGTATGTATAATATTTATTTTATATATATGTATATATTTGTTTGTCGTGTGCAGTTGCCTTTGAATAAATGTGCAGACAGATGTACTCTTAGACATAACATACATTTTCCACAACTGCAGTCCCACAGCGTTGAGTGATATTCTACATCTGTTCTTCACCCTGCATTCGTAATGAACCTCCATTATGGTGTGGCTTACCATAATGATTGACATACGCATTTTGAGCTTCCTGCCACAGGGGTGAGGACTACCAGGAAGGCTATGAGCTATGGAAAAGTAGAGGAGAGTTCTTGCCTTCTACTGCAGATATACTGCAAATAAATATATGTGTGTGTATGTGTGTGTATGTATATATATATATATATATATATATATATATATATATATATTCATATGTATGTATGTATGTAATATATGTATGTACTGTGTGTGTGCCATCCATTCCCATTGATTTTTTTAGTATGGAAATACATCTAGCAGTGAATTCCCACATGTAACTGTGAAATCAACTCTGCAGCAAAGCTACACCACACTCGTTATTGTCTGAACATGTGAGTTTCATCTCTGTGGCAGCGCTGAGAGATTGACGTCTCCTCTCTGGGACGACAATGGAGACATCAATCTTTTTTTTCTGGAGAAGAGGAATGCGCCTCCTTTTTCCAGGGAGGTGCTTTTTTCATGTAGGCTCCATTTTAGGAAAGTGACTCAACGTATCCCTTAGGGGTCCAGAAACCCAAACCCTGGTGGAGAAGATCAGCACCACCCCAAACCGTCAATTACCCTCTCAACAGAGTTGTTAATCATGCCACCACTCTATTTTTGACACTCTGACACTTGTCATCTATCACACACACTTTCCAAAGACACAAGGTGGATAGGAAGAAAAGCACTGTGCCAAAGGGACACGAGAAGACATTTTGGAACGGAGACAAAAAGAAAGGGGGCGGGCGGCATGGAGGTTGTTAAACAGGATATGAAATGGCGCCAAGTGGAGTCTAGGGTGAGAGTTGAGTGTTAAGGAAAGTGAGAGCAGTTCTGAAAAATGAGATAGTCATGCAGCTTTGAGACTCGGGAGGCCTACAGAAGGAAGAGTGATCCTGAGTAATTGTAGATAGAGACGTATTGCGTGCTGAAAGAATGAGAGAGCAAGTGTGTTCTAAATTTAAGGTAACGCACACTCGTATGTACACTCCAGTTGTTCAGATTGATTTTTTTTTAAGCCTAGGCTACGAAACACAATTCATTTTACTTTATTAATGTGGCCATTAATCAGTGTGGGCATTTTCTCTTGTGATTGTTTGTGTGTGTGTGTGTGTGTTTGTGTGAAGGTGCATACGTGTGCATTCCAGCCTCAGCTCAGAGTGACATGCATCACTCAAGCCTGGCTGGCCTCAGTATGAACCCTGTGTGCTCTCCCACAGCTCAGTGATGGATGCTCCTCTAAGGAAAGAGATTAATGAGAGGTAGGAGGCTTGCAGGGTCATTCATCACAGTGAATATTATTTAGACGGGCCATGTAAGCCTGTAACCTGAGAGTTCAAGAGACAGAGACAGCCTTAGATGTGTGCTCTATGATGAATGGTGGTGCTTTCTATCTGTTTGTTACTAGACCCCGATTGTGTAGCGGTCCGTCGTCACAGGAGCCGTGTATATAACAGTAAACTCTCCGATGGTATTTTATTCAAACTTGCTATGAGCTCATCAGAGAGTGTTATTTGGGGCCAGTGCTTCGTTTGAGACAAAGAGAAAGAGGCTGTTCTGTTTAATGGTAATATTTCTACTCTACATGTCTCACCTTTTTCCTTCCAGAGAGAAATAATGATTGCAATCCATCTGGTAGAAGCCTTTGTTGCTACACCATCATCTAGCAGCTGCTGGCTTTGACTCATACAGAATCGCTGCCAGTCACTCTTGGCAGCTGAGGCACATCAGACACACCACTGTCAAGGGGAACAGAGAATCAAAGGCATGTAGAGTGATATTTAGAGAGAGAGATATGTCCCCTGAAAGTGCATTTTGGGTCAGATAGAATTTCAATAGGGACGTCTTATTTAGTTTTTTTTTTTGTTTTTGTCTTGTATTGACTAATAATGTTCAAATTAAATTGTCCTCTACTGAGCTGAACAGATGTGGAAAAGAAAGAAGATTGCATGCCAACATTAATAGATTCTCTCACTGTCCTCTTTATTAGAAACATCTTTACCCCTGCTTATTATCCAGTCAGACAATCATGTGGCAGCAGTGCAATGCACAACAGCATACACTTTACAACGTTGGTTAATCTTCACATTAAACATCAGAATGAGGAAAAACTGTGATCTGGGGTGACATGCTGATTTGAGTATTTGAGAAACTACTAATTTCCTGGGCTTTTCATGCACAGCAGTTCCTAGCGTTTACACAGAACAGTGCAAAAAATATCCAGGCAGCGGCAGTTCCATGGATGGAAACACCTTGGTGGTGAGAAAGGTCAGAGGACAAGGGCCAGGTTGGTTTGAGCTGCCAGGAAGGCTACGGTAACTCAAACAAGGAACTCTTTTAAACCTTGGTGAGAACAAAAGCATCTCAGAACACACAACACTTCAAAGCATGAGTCAGACGGGCTACAATAGGAGAAGACCACATCATCGTGTTTCACTACAGTCAGCCAAGAATGGAAATCTAAGGGTACGCTGGACACAGGCCCACAAAACTGGACAGTTGAAGCCTGGTATTCATAATAAAACTGCTTGTGTGTGTGTGCAAGTGAGTAAAAGTATGCGTAAGTATGTGAGTAAGTATGTGCCAATCTCCACCTGTCCAGTTTCTGTGAATCTTTGCCCATGATAACCTCAGATTCTTGTTCCTGGCTGTCAGGAGTGATACCTGATGTGGTTGAATGTTGTTATAGCTCATCTATGTAAAGGTTCGATGTTTTGTGCATGCTGAGATGCTTTTCTGTTCACCAACTTTGTAAAGAGTGATTATTGGAGTTACTATATCCTTCCTGGCAGCTCAAACCATTTTGGACATTTTCCATTGAACTCCCTTATCAACAGCATGTTTCCATCCACAGAATCGTAACTCAGTGTTTTTTGCTTTTCATACCATTCTGTCTAAACTCTAGAGACTGTTGCGTGGGAAATTCCCAGGAGATCAGTAGTTTCCTTATATTCTTGTATGAACATCCATGCCATGATCAAAGGCACAGAGATCACACTTTTTCTTCGCAGTGATTTTTGATGTGAACATAAATTGAAGTCTTGAGCTGTATCTCTAAGACCTTTTTGGAAAATACTAGACCACCTTGGTTCAAATACAGCACCATGAGTAATAGTGCAGAGTTTTTACATGTTTTACATTTGACAAAGAGACACAAGGTAGGTATTATACCAACAGGAAGTCATTCATGCCTGTCATGTGATAACACAGAAGAGTGCTCTTACTGGTGTGATATTTTGCTTGGATAAATGCCTCTATTAGCATCGCCTGAGGCATAAACATTGTATCATTTGATATTGTCACATGAGCCCTAGCTCAAAATAATAAGTTGTCTTTAGCAAATAAACCTGCATTTTGGTTTGGCCGTCACTAAAATAAATCAACTGTCCAGTAGTTCCTCCTTCTGTCTTAAAAAAATCTTGTTTGAACTTATGACTAAAGAGAAGCCAGATCTTTTCATCACTATGTAGTCAGTCAGATTGTCTACTGTACAGAAGCACTGACTCTGAAACAGAAATGTGTTGAAGCAGAAATATGCTATTCAACGCTCCAAGTTACAGCCAGGCTGATTAGTGCTCGCCATGCTTCTTTACTATAATAATCCTTATTTGTGTTTCATTTTTAGAATTCCAGCAACAGTAATTAGGCATAAATTTGGATTTTTCACAAATGGTGACCTAAAGCCTAGCACATAGAGCTAGACATAATGGTTTCATAAATCAAAAGAAGCACAATGCCTCTCTCTGCATTTTTTCCCCCCAGAGGTTGGTGCACACATCACATTTTATTAACTAAATAAATTACTATGGTTGTCATTCAAGTCTGAGGGAATAATTGGTTATGATTGTTGCCTCTCGAGATGGATTACAATTCAATCATTCTTGGATTTTGTTAAAAGGCCTTTGCATGGTTTAGAAGTTATGAAGTTTTAGCAGTAGAATTTCATTTGTCTTGAAACCTGTTCTCTTGGGTTATTACTTTGTACATGAGCAGATTTTTCCACGGAAGAAGTTTCAAAAGCAGTGACATTGACCTAAAAAAAGAAGCAATTTTGCTTTTTTGAGCCCACTGTGTGTCAACGTAATTGTCTCTGTGATATGAGTGGGCAGGAAAATGATCATGTCATTGTATTTACACCTGGTTCATTCTCTTTACGAGCTGTTTCAGAATCCATGCCAAACCAGGCAGTTCAAATGACATCTTTTGATCAAGGCTGCCAGGAATGATCAGAGGAGATTGGCAGGTAATGGATACCTAGTGACAGTCCAAATCTAAAGGGGAATAAGACTGGCCTGCACCTGCCAATTATCCTTTAAAGCTCCAATCCTACAAGCATCCTGGCTGACATCTAGTGAGAGCCTAAATGAGAGAAGCACAGTCTCCGAAGATTGTGTATTATCAGCTGAAATGAGAGCTATTTGTGCTTTCACACTGGCTGTCCTGTTAGATCTTGTGTGTACAATCAAAGCAAAAAGAAAGTAGTTGAGAGAGATTATCTGTGTGCTGCGGTGCATCGGAATTGGGTTTGAATTAGAAACAAAATATGAGACAGGTCTAACACCTTCCATTAAAAACAATTTGACATGAACAACTTCATGAACAACAAGAATGAATAAAGGGGAACAGAGAAGGGCAAATTTAGCGTGGCTTTCATAGGAACCATTGTTCCGCTTACAGCATCAGAAAGACAATGTCAAACTAGTCGGGGACAAGCTGTCATGAAAGGAAATAGTCACTCGTAGGGTTGGTGGATGGGTGGGTGCAGCTGGCAGCAAGAGGGGTGCCCATGTCCCATCGAATCTGTCACGTGAAGGTGGTCATCCAGACACCTTTCTCCCCACATATCACCTGTCTAAGGTAAACAGTTATCAAAAAGGATTTAAAGTGACAGCTGGCTTATGGATTGCACTCTTTTGTTTTTCTTTGTAACCTCTCAATACGTCTGTCCACCTTTTCCTTTTTTTCTGTCTTCTGATTTCTTCACCCGTGCACAGGTGTGGTACAACGTGAACGCGGGGAGATGTGGACTAAGTGGTAGCAGCTGCTTACTTTTCACAAAATAAATCATGTATTTCACCACTCGTTTATCTCCCTAAAAAACAAAAGGCATGCAGGAATGCACTATGACAAATAGAACATTTTTGTGTATGTGTAAGCAGGCTTTTGTTTAGGCTTGCACTTTAGTACAGTTTGCTGCAAAAGATACAGCCTCTTTTGTAATCTCTTATGATGACACATGAGTAAGAGATGTAGAAAAGTAACATTTTTTTGGAGAGACCTTTAGGATTGTAGACTCCAAAAGATACACTCTTATATACTCCCGAGGTACACGCTTATATATTCCCGAGATACGCTCTTATATATTCCCGAGATACACTCATATATATACTCCCGAGGTACACTTTTATATACTCCCGACATGTACTCTTTTATATTCCTGAGATGTACTCTTATATATTCCCGAGATACACTCTTATATACTACCGAGGTACACTCTTATATACTCCCGAGGTACACTCTTATATACTCCCGAGATACGCTCGTATATACTCCCGAGATACACTCTTATATACTCCCTAGATACACTCATATATTCCCAAGGTACACTCTTATATACTCCCGAGATACGCTCTTATATATTCCCGAGATACACTCGTATATACTCCCGACATGTACTCTTATATATTCCCGAGATACACTCTTATACTGTATATTCCTGAGATACACTCGTGTATATACTCCCGAGGTACACTTTTATATACTCCCGACATGTACTCTTTTATATTCCTGAGATGTACTCTTATATACTCCCGAGGTACGCTCTTATATACTCCCGAGGTACGCTCGTATATACTCCCGAGATACGCTCTTATATATTCCCGAGCTACGCTCTTATATACTCCCAACATGTACTCTTATATACTCCCGAGATACACTCATATATTCCCGAGATATTCCCGAGATATACTGTTAAATATTCCCGAGATATACTCTTATATACTCCTGGGATACACTCTTTTATACTCCTAAGATACACTCTTATATACTCCCATGATACATTCTTATATACTCCCGAGATATACTTATCACAACAGAGTTTGCCTTCTTCTTAGACTGGTCGACAGTCCTCTATAAATACACAGTAACTAATCAGAAGTCACTTAATAGTTCAGCTAACAAATGACTGGAAAAATCATTTGGCTTCTATCAAGCAAAAATGAAATGAAACTTTATATCCTGGCAGCTTTTACATCTGGCTAAATAGTTGATAGATGTGAAATGGAATGGCCAAGAAGGCTTTTTTAGCCTTTTTGAATTTTCTCAAGACTTACAAGTATGTGTGTATGAGTGTAGTATGAGGTGAGCTTATAAAGCAGGTTGCAGTCTGAAAGAATTTTGCATCCTGGACAATTTCTTGAAGGCTTTGTAGTCTGAAAAACCATGTAAATACCAATGATGATAAAATGTAAAAAAAAAAAAAAAAAAACCAAAAAACCTCTAATAGTTGTATAAGTATGTGCAGGTGGTAATATACTGCTTCAGGCCAACGGCGAGTTCATAAGCTCATAAGCTTGTCAGACACCTTCTCAGACATATCAAATTACTTCTTTATTCTATATGTCCTCTAGTAATGATGAAAATATTTCACAAAAAAGATGACTTTGGGCCATTCATTTCTTCATAGTGTCTTATAGTAAGATTGCAAAAGGACTGAAAGTAATTTATCAAGATATACTTTGCTTAGGTTGACATATCTGATGTTTTTTCCCCCTTTTATAGCGTATGATTCAGAGGATGTTGCAGAACCTGCCAGGCAAAATGAGGACATTGAAAAGGAAGATTCGACAACCACAGAGAAAGCCCTCGGTAACGACGGCTTCAGGAAAGACCGTGTCTTCCAAAAACCAGAGGATGAACACTGCTCCGCTACTGCTGAGTTTTCTGAGACTGACAGTGAATTACACATTAATGAGTCAAATGAACCTATGTCAGATGCTGAAAGCAGCTCAGTTAATAATAAAGACAAACCAATGAAAGACTGTCTTAATGAAGGATCTGAGAATTCAGTGTGTGGTTCAAACAGTCTGGAGCAGATAAAAGCCATTTATAATGGTTTTCTCTCAAACTCCTTTTGGTCTTCACCGAGTCTTAATCCATCTCAGTCATGTACAGAGAAAAGATCTGAGACTAGCAGTAGCAGTAGCAGCAGCAGCAGCAGCAGCAGCCCTGGGGGTAATTGCTATGACTGGCACCAGTCTGCAGTTGCAAAGACCTTGCAGCAGGTTTCTGAAAAACAGCTTCACCCACAAAGGGAAACTAATCTCTTTAGCACCGTTCAGCTCTACCGCCAAAGTGCCAAGGTGTATGGGTCCATCTTTAGTGGCGCAAGCAAGTTTCATTGCAAAAGCTGTAGTGCATCTTATGACACGCTGGTTGACCTTACAGTTCACATGAATGACACAGGCCACTACCGAGATGACAACCATGAGAAGGCTGATAAAGGTGCCAAGAGCTGGTCCAAGCCACGCAAACGCTCTTTAATGGAACTGGAGGGAAAGGAGGATGCCCAGAAGGTACTACGCTGTATGTATTGCGGTCACTCTTTTGAATCCTTACAAGACCTCAGTGTACACATGATCAAGACCAAACACTACCAAAAAGTGCCTCTGAAGGAGCCTGGAACATCGATTGCTGCTGCTAAAGTTATCTCAGCTTTCAAAAAGAGGGTACCAGTGGAATTAGATATAACTAAACTTAAAGCCACAGATCAGAAAGCATCTTCTAATGGGAGTGCAGTAAATGTTAGTCTTCCCAAGGTTTCTGATGTTAACAAGAAGGAGAGACTCATGGACCCTAAGGGTGTAAGTGACACCGCACAGATTAAGTCGCAGATTTTGAGGTGTATGGAGTGCGGACAATCGTTTGAGTCTTTACAGCGGTTAAGTGCCCACATTATGCTGACAGGTCACTTTGTTAAAGCCAGTCAGTCTCTCCAGAAAATGGACAAATGCACTTCCGAACAAATATCCTTGCCTGGGAAAATTAAAATGAGAAATGAGAAGACTCCAATAGAGAAAAAAGGTTTCTCTCCATCTTCACCAAAAGGAACCACTGAATCACCACATCCTGCTGCTCCTCTAAAAAAGTCAGAAACAGAAAGAAAAATCTTCTTAAAAGAAATGCATTGTAAAGAACCAGGAAATGACACCGATGCAGAGGAGAGGTATGGTATTTCTTCAAAATTTGATTATCTTACTGAGGAGGACCTGCAGGAGAGCCCAAAAATGAACCTGGATATCCTCAAGTCCCTGGAGAACACAGTTACTTCTGCCATTAACAAAGCTCAGAAAGGCACTCCCAGCTGGGGAGGATATCAGAGCATTCATGCTGCTTATCAGTTGCACAATAACATGAAGACTTCTCTCTACAACTCCTCCATACAGCAACTGGTGCAAGCTGCGGAAGTTCCATGCTCTGACAAAAGTGAAATCTCTCCCAGCCTTCAGCAAAGAGCTCCTTCACCCAAAGTTAAGCTGCATGCGATGGAGGAGTTGGTGAAGAAAGTATCACAGAACATTGCTGAGGAAACAAGAACGGACAAAGATGAACAGGTTTCCTTAGCAAGGCACTTTGTGACCTCCTCTGCTACAAGTGCAGACAGGAAATCAGCATTCAGTTCTCCCCCAGTGGAGGGACGTGAAACACTAAAGAACAAAGATAACAAGATTACTGACTCTGAGAATAATGCAAGTGAGAGGGATTCAAAAAAATGTAATGAAAGCTTCACAACCTCTTTAGCGTTCTGTGACGACAGCGCAGTAATAACTGTTCACCCAGAGCCAAAACAACCATTTGTTAGTCCTTTAAATGCCCTTCAGTCTGTCATGAATCTTCATTTAGGTAAAGTGGCCCATCCTGTGAAGCCGGTCGAGGATCCTATGAGTATGCTTCTAAAGATGAGCAACAACATGGCGGAGAGGGCTGCGGTGGCTTCAGCACCAATATCAACCTCAAAACCAGAACCATTACATCTGGATGTCTATCAAATTGACAAAGACCAACCAATAGATTTATCCAAAGGCAAAAGGAGCCAGTGTTTAGTTCCCGCTTCTCTCCCAGGGAAAGTCTTAAACTCTCTTCCTGCAATGACCAAGACTGATTTAACCGATACAGTAAAGTGCACTCCAGTCAGCCCAGTGCAAGAGAGTGCCCTCTCAGACATATCAGACATGTTACGCAATTTGTCAGACACTCATGTCCTAAAGTCGCAGACTCCTTCAGATAAAGCAGAGCGAACAGGTATCGAAGCTTCTCACATGCCTGCAAGTGCAGGAGATGATGCCTCCATGGCGCACAAACGCAAGGGTAGGCAGTCGCACTGGAATCCTCAACACTTGCTAATTCTGCAAGCCCAGTTCACATCCTGCCTGAGGAAGACAGCTGATGGGAAGTACGTCATATCAGACTTGAGTCCTCAAGAAAGGATGGTCATCTCACAGGTTACAGGTCTTTCCATGACAACTATCAGCCACTGGCTAGCCAATGTGAAATACCAACTGAGGCGCACAGGCAGGACCAAATTTCTGAAAAACGTTGACTCTGGACAGCCTGTTTTCTTCTGTAGTGAATGTGCAACACAAATCCAAACACGCTCAACGTACATCTGTCACCTTGAGTCCCATCTTGGCTTTAGATTACAGGACTTGGCTAAGTTCTCTTGTAAAAATCCCAACAAGACAACTGCAAGACATTCAAAGAACACATTGGATAAAACTGTCCTGTCGTTCCTCTGATGTGCTGCAGGTCCCTAGAGCTGTACTGAGCATAAACGCTGTGTTATTAATCTTAAAATCAGCTGAATTAGCAGCTCAGAATGCATTTCATGTAAGAACAGGAGTCTATAAAAACTGAAACATGGAATATCATCTGTGTAACTGTTGTATAATACAGTATGTGTCTTGTATGTTGATTAAAATACAGAGTTTATTATCATAATATGTATAAATACATATATACTCATAAAAAAAATAAATACCTGGTAAGAAATACACCTCACAGGATTTGTTTATGATAATTATCCCACAGTTCCTAGTAGATTATGTCGTCTTTTTTTTTGCATCTATTTAATCAGCAAGTTGCTCTACTTGATACTGACAAGATTATATAATTCAAGAAGGTGACAATTTGTACCTTTGTACAGGGCTACTGTAATCATTTTCATAATTATAACTCATCATATTTATTATTTATTTATTTGCAAATATTTTTCCAGTTGTCCAAATCTACTTGTGTTTTTTTCTGCATATAATACTGCATTATTTTCATAAGTTTGTACGCCGGTTTACTATTTTATACAGCACACAGAGTCACTGCAATTTAATGACTAGAGGATATTAACATAGGGTGTTTATTTACAATATTCAATGTATTACATTGCATACCATAAACAATATACAAATTTTGCAAACGTTACTGGTTATTGTAAGCTTACTGGTCATAATTTATTTATAGATGATGTGTTTTCAGTAATATTCATAAATTGGTAAGCAAGCCACTGTTATGTTTCTTTTTATTTTTACAGCATCTATTTTTATAATGTCAAATGTAAAAACGAGCAAAATATCTAAATATTTATTTAGCTTTTCCTGTGGACATTTTAGATAAAATGTAATTGTAATGTAAATGTAATTATAAACGATCTTACTTTTCACGTTAACAGGGTTATTTAATGTAACGGTATTTCCCCATGGTCCATTCTGCTACAAATATTCTTTTTCAATCTGCATAAAAACATACACTATGCAATCATTAGTTAAAAGGCAGATTTAACCATGGTCTAAAGTAAGTTTTATATGTGTATACATCACAGCAGTGTTTACAGCTAGACATTTACAAAAAAATTGATATTACAAATTCTTGTAATTACAACAAATTAATGCTTCAAATGTATTTATTATCCTGCGGAAAATTAGAACAATCATCATTATTATTAGATTTTTTTTTTTGCCACATTATTTTAATCTATTCACTAATCTTCCAAAAGAAGCTGCAAAGCATTGGCCATCAACAGAATTTGATACTGTACTTAAAAACCTCCAATCTGAATCATTTCCAGATTATAATACAGCTTGACCAATTTTGTCCCTTTTTAACTTGTGTACACTTTTCCTTTTCTGTTGCTATGTTCTAATCCATGTGATAAAAATAGAGAGATAAAATGAGAGAGAAGTACCCTCTGTCTATGTGTTTCTGTCACAGCTTTGATGAATATCATCTAAATTGCTTTGTATATTTGAGGGGTTTGGATGTCAATCTAATTTGAGAGTGCATGTTGACGACAGCAGCTCCAGCTAATGAGAAGAAAGCTGGCTTTGACAGCGTGATGAGCTTCAAACTGATCAGACAAGTTTGAACAAGAACTCTTACAGAGATGCCTATCAAAAAGTTGGAGCTGAAAAACAGTTTAATCAAAACAGAATATTAAAAAATGTTAGGGAAACTGCATAAGTTGTAGCAGTATGTCTGCCATTTTCATCCACAGCACAGTGTGATATAGCAGATAATAAGCACTTTGTGGATATGCTGATGTGCACAGGTTTCAATTCCTGCCATTTAATGTATGCTAAAGTTAAATCTATGGACTAAATCCAATAAATGAATCATTGGTAGACCTCCCTTTTCACTTCAGCTCCTCCGAGACCATGCTCAGTCTCTCCTTAGATGTCAGGTCTTATTGTGGGTTGACTTGAAATGACATGACAGTTTGTGACAGCTCTGGACGAGTCGTGGGACATAGAGGAGGTGGCTGAACTGACTGTCCACTGAGTCCACCCTGACTGAGTTACACGACAACTCATCCCCAAGAAATATCCAAGCGCATGTTTTGGCAAAGGAGCCTAGACGATAGATTAGAATTATATTTCTACAATATTCAGTATACAATGTGTTTATCATCTAGGATAATTAAGTTCATATATTCATTTTATAAACATAACCGAAACACTTGACAATGAGATTATTTATTTGAACCATGTAGTTTATTTATTCATTTATTCATTTTATTTATTTATTAGTTTATTTAACAGGGACATTGCAAATCAACATAGTTACAAATCATTTTGCAGCTGATGTG
>JAQMCW010000036.1:8539149-8557814 GCA_030068335.1 Chrysichthys cranchii | reverse complement strand
TGTACTTACTGCCGGTGAGGTCACTTCCTGTTTACAGCCTGTTTACTAGCTGAAGCGGCGTACACCGTCACTGTGTATTCATCCGCTGATGAAATACAGCGCGTACTGTTTTATTTCGATTTAAATGTTTGTTTAATGTTTGAATTAACATTTCTTTTTAAAAAACTTATATTTTATATTCCAGAGTCCTGCGAAAGCCAAAAAATTCCGCGAATCAAAATGTGAAAATCCACGATGCACCGAACCTGTGATAAGTGAACCGCGATATTGCGGGTGTTCCCTGTGTGTGTGTCATATATATATATATAAAGATTTTACCACCAGGGTTACAGTGAACCGCACTTTTATTTATTTCATCACTTTCTCCAAAAACACTCGTCAGACACAGGTCACATCTTCCGACAAGGCAAGCCACCACCTTGAGGAAAAACACACCAAAAAAAACAAAACAAACAGTAGCTCTTCATCACAATCCAAAAAAATCCCCAAAAACCCAAACTAACAAAAAACCAAAAAAAAAAAAAAAGGAAAAACAAAAAAAAAAAAAAAAAAAAAAAGACAATGCAATAGAATGAGAAAGGGTTGGAATACTTTAATTGTTCCTGTGCAGACATGCATGAGCAAATTCATAAGCCCCAACTGTCAAGCACAAACTAAACTCAATTTACAAAAAATGCCAGGAAAAAGCCAACACACACACACACACAAAACCCAATCATTACTGCTACTTCACAACCAAATTTTCATTACAACTCTGTCACGAAGTGCACACGCACACACAAACAAAAACCTTGAATATTCAGTAAATGGAAACCATATCCATTACAGGCCAAAGCCACACACAACCCTAAGAATGACATTGTTAGCAGAGTACTACATGAATCTCTGGTTTCAAACTGGACACAAACACCCACATTTCTTATTCAACGAATCCAAATTACCCACTAGATTTTGGAAAAATGCAAAAATATAACCATTGTTGACCAAAACAGACACGCACATTTATATGACCTGAATTCCCCTTAAAGAACCTGTAAAAAACACCCAAAACAAAAATGTCCATGTATATGGGGATATAGTATATATAATAGATCACACACAGCAGACTTCCTGCGTGTAGAGCGGTGGTGGTTGAAGTTGTTTTTTTCCCCTTGACAGGATGCCTGAGTGAGCTCACTTTTACAGTCCTGATTACAAATCAAACATTAGAAATCCCAAAGACACAGCAGAGCAGCCTGTGTGAGCTGGTCAGATACCACACCAATAACATCTTGCACGCACAGGCTCTTTTCTACAGCCAAACTAGCCAATTCCACTGTGTGCACATGCGGGGGATGATTTAGTTAGGGTTTAATAAATAAATAAATAAATAAATAAATAAATAAATAAAAATGTTGTTTGAAGCTTTGGCCACTGCAGTGTCCAGTCGATATTACAACTTTTTTTCCAAACATAAAAATGTATGCTTTTAGCGAATCACCTGAATTCAAAATTTTACTCAGTTGACATGTATATGCCCAACACTTAATTTCCACCAGTTGCCAAATCTCTAAATATCCAACTATTTATTTCAGATCTTTATATGCTCACAGTGCTATATAAGGACACCATTTTTTGGCTGAAGTGAATGATGCAATTATGTTTAGGAAATATATCGCCAACTTCAGTACTCTTATAACTAACTAAATAAAAACAGTTCTTGTCCTCAAACCTTAAATAAAATACTTCATAGAGTTATATTTGATGTCCCCACTTTTTAAGGGTGGCATTAAACACGGAAGACCGCAGACCCGTCTTCCAAGAGCACTCAGTCACTTTCCCGTGACACCACGTCAAGACCTGTGTACATTCCAGACAGGACGACCCACATAGCACGCTAAGCATTTTAGAGCATCCCGCTGAAAGCCTAGGGCTGAGACAGCCCTCCTGCTATGCTTTGGCCTCTGTGGGGCCTGATGAAAACTGACAGACTGCCAAAGGGACACACAGGAGGTCGTCTACTCAACTCAAAAACTTCCACAACAACTTCCTCACATCTATCTCGATCTTTTGTTTTAATGCGACGCAAAAGAAGGAAAGCAATTAGAAAGCAAGCTGAGCAGCTACTATTGCACCAGTCAAACTTGGCCTACTTACATGGCTGCTGTTTTGGGTGATGGATCGTTCTCTTGAAGGAGACGGTAATGCTCAGCACAGGCACAAATGAGTCTTAAGGTTCTCACTGAAGTGAAAAACAGTGGGTTTTAGCCGAATTCAATGATTGTTTAAATGTGCTCCATGAAATCACAAGCTAATTATTCCCACAATAAAACAAAAGCATTAACAGAGTGATTATTAGATCAGTTGATTATTCATTTTACTCCTACTAATTTTATTGAGCCAGGAAATCTCACCTATGCATTCTAGCTTCTTCTGAGGGCAGGATTCTTTACACATGAGTTTTAATTCCTGCACCGCAGACTCATAAGGGTAGGAACCCTGCAGAACAGCAGGGTCTTTGGGGAACAGCTTCACTGCTACACCAACATCATCAGGCGAAGCATTTGGATACAGGAGAACGCTGCTCTCGAAAGCCTGCTCTCGATCTCGATACACCTTCCTAAAGTGTTCAAAATTAAGGTCATAAAAATACAGTACATGTAAAAGAGAAGAGTTTTGTTGGACTTCAGAAGGAAAGCATGAACTTTACAAGTTTCAGAAAAGGTTTTACAAGTTATTGATTGCATCCAAGGTATTTATATCCATAAACCCTGGTATGTCTGATAGTGAAATGTTTTAATTAATAGCGTGTTTAGTGTAAACAACAACAAAAAAAAGTTTACAAATCCTTATTCTATACTTTAATGGATTTGCATCACAGGTTCTCAGCCCTGGCCTTGGTGTTTCCCATCCTGTTTTGCTTCAACCACTGCATCCACATCAGCTCAGGAAAGGCTATTAATTGAATCAGGCAAGTTGGAAACAAGAAAATCAGTAAATATTCGCTGGATAAGGGATGCTCCTCGACTAGGGTTTTTGGTACCAAGTTTTAAATGGCATTCAGAGTGACTTAATTTGCCTTTAGCTTAAGAGCACCATCTATTGTTTAGCCTGAGCAAACACTTGCTTTGACATTAATTCAAAGAGCTTCTCTTTTCAGTTGAACTATCAACTTTGGTGAAATTTCAAAATGCATTTACAAAAATAACAGCCTTTTTAGTCCCTTGTTGTAAAGGTTTGCCTTCTTTTCCAGCTCCTGTATGCTTTATTGAGATGGTATTTCATTCTTTTTCCAACAGACCAGTGTGCTGCTCCTTACTGATGCAAATATATTCATTTCAAAAGAAACATTTCAAGACCAGACAGGTTCACTTAAAGAACCTAAACAAACCTAACATATTGAACTTATTCTACCTGACTCCTGGAGTGCTTCCCAATTCCCCCGATTTAGTGTTTTTCTTTGCTATAACTCGCCTGACTCAATCACCTCACAAGTGACTTGCCAACACGCTTGTTTGCGAAATGCTGCCTAAGACCACACATACTCAGTGTGTTAGGCAAGTGCTTTAGCTGCTCTATAATTATGTTGTATTTCACTTAAACCCTGCACACTGCAACCCAGTTTCACTTATTCTGTGTCCTTTATTTGGATTTATTTAAGTTGAGGGAAAAAGAATCACATTAATGGACTAAACTGCCCTCCAGTGTGTTTGTGCAACATTTGCTAATCAGTATTCAGGATCTAGCTGTAGTACCACTCCACAGGCAAACAGAATTGGATCCCTATAATCACAACTCTAATGAATATTTACATCTTATAATGGCATATGCACTACAACAAATGGAATACCTAAAGAGTGCCAGCAGAGGGCCCCATAGCGGTGGGAAGAAGACCTCCTCTATGCATGCTACACACTGGTCTTTGGAGCTCGCAGTGTTGAGACATTCAAAAGAAAGCAGACACAGAGACAGAAGACGATCTAAAGCAGAGAAAAAAAAAATAAGTCAATAATCAAGACATTCAGCAGACACAGTCATGGTCACCACATTCAATTTTCAGAGGCTATAGAGGGTCCTGTAATCCTATATATAAACAGTGGCATGTTTGCTTACCAATGGCATTGTGGATGTCTTTGACTGTGGCTTTCAGGTGTTCTTTCAAAGCTCGTGCCTCCAGATCCTGAATGTGAGTTTCCATATCATCGCCGTGGGTCAAGTCAAAAGTCACATCAGAGACTGTATCATCTGCACAAGCGGAAGCCCAGTCCAGCTGGGTCATATAATGCTCAAGATCCTCAAAGGAGTTCTCCCGGTCTGGAGGGACTGGGGCCAGGACCTCTTCTGAATCTAGTTTGGATGCAGTGTTGTTAGCATTGAGGTCAGGGAGTGGCGAGAGTGAGATGGAGGCGTCCGACAGGCTGTGGGTTAGGCCAGGGTTGCGCTGACTCGGCGGACTCAGAGGGAGCAGCAAGCTCTGTGTACTGCATGAAGGCTTTAAAGGCACAGAGCAGCCAGGCGTTGGGCTTGGAGGAACAGTTTGGCATATTATTGGGTACAGCCTGTTATACACTTGATACTGAAGCTTCTTCAATAGCTTCACAACAGGATGATCTGGACAGCTTAAAAAAAATGGAGGGGAAAAAACATTTATTATATGCAACATGGTACCTGCTGACTAGATAAATACAAAACCTTCAAATTCAATTTGCACAAGAAAAAGGAAGCAAGCCCAGCTAAAAAAAATATCCATATGTACTGACCACATCTTTTTGCTCTATATAAAACTAGCATATTTGAGCTTTACATACCTAAGCAGATAGGTCATCAGGCCTGAAACCAAAGCTGCATCATTTGGATTCTTCTTTAAGCTAGCTTTCCATACTCTAGGCCAATCCTAAAGAACCACATATAATTGAAAAGAAAACGGCATGTTTCCAAACAGTCAACTGCTTTATTTAAACAAACATCACACAGAGAACTCTACACTTAATCGTCAGTCAAACTCACATGATCTTGTTCGTATTCCAATATACTTGTATACAGAACCCGCTGCTCCTGCTCCTCGGGTGTCATAATTGCAGACGAAGAAAACTTCCTGGAACAAAAAAAATCATATCCAACTTTACATAAATTTTGAGAGCTTTGGTAAAAAGGAATTTTTATAGCTGGGAGTCCACAAAGTAATAGAAGACCCTCTGATATTAACCATCATTGGAGTCAGTGATGAAAAATCTTACCTGTTGGCTTGCTCTTGTAACCTAAGTCTTCGCTCTTCCATCTTCCTTTGGAGCTATGGCTATTAAGAAAAACTTCTACAGTTGTGGTGACAAAGAACAAACAAACAAACAAACAAAAAAAAAAAAAGGCCCACTATGTTTCACAGTACACAAAGCAAACTTGCGTCCCCTGAAATTGTTAAATACTGTATGTGCATTTCAGGCTTTGGTGAAATTCCTTATTTTGTCCTTATGATCTCACACTTGTACATAGCATTTACCTATAACAATTCAGGTACCTTAAATTTTACTCAACAGGTGTGTGCCGATTTTTTTTTCCTCAGGATGACACGGATGTCTTCCTTCCAACAGTTCAATAATGCATTGCTTTTCTTCCAGTCAGCAAGTTTGACCTACTGCACATATCGAAAGCCAGACATATGACTACAATATTCTTTTGGAGGCGCTCTAAATAATTAGATCACTGACGAATCACAGGAGCGCCTGAAAAAATAAGTAGAGACTAAAATACATGCCAACAAGGATCACTGATCATTTATCAAAATGAGTTTCATGCAGTCATGCAACTCCAGTACACACAGACATTAAAACAAACAACTGATTAAAAACTACCATATTAGACAAAATTATTCACATTTTTTATGGTAATGCTGAACTCATATCCTCACATACAAAATGGCTGTAGTTATATCTGGATCTGTCTGGAGTATGACATGCACTTAAAGGATACAGCATCTTGTCTGGCTCTGGCTATAATCAGGTTCTCCATCATTTGTCTCTGAAGAGAAAGTGTCTAAGTTGGGGGGGGGACACGACATCAGTAACAGACCACTTAGACAGTCTATGAATTTCAGATAATAAAAAAGGTCTAAAAGTAAAAAAAAAGATTAGATTTTCAGAAAAAAACATGACATGGTGTAAAAATACTAGACGCCAGGATGTCAAGTGGCAGACATGGATCCAGCAGAGGACCTCAGCAAATCTAACTAAGCACTTAAAAAATCCCGCACCTGGAGCCATCAATGGATGTGGAAAAAAATGTCATAGCTCAGCGACTCTAGATTTGTAAACACAAATCTAGTTTTCGCTACTTGCACGAAAAACGCAACTTTCACAGTGATTAATTAATTAATTAATTAATTGCCCCCTGGTCTCAGTAGATAAGTTGAGATGTCTTGTTTTAAAAAAAAAAAAAAGAAAGAAAAAAAAAAGAAAAAAGAACATACTGGACAAGAGAATTATGCATTTATTCTCTGCTTCAAGTTCAAACCAGTGGTCTTTTGTGACTAGTTGAGGACACTAGTCAAAAGCAGTAATGTGGAGTGCCTCTTCCAAAAAATAAACAAAAATATAATAAATAAAAAACATTAAAAAAATTAAAAAAATAAGTTTAATATATAGGTATGGATAAATAATTTAATACAATTAAAACATACAGACATGAATGGTTAAGCATTAATGGCTCAGTAACTGATTCCATTCAGTCATGCTTGTTGCTTACGCAGACTTTTGCACGCAATGAACATTTTTTTTATTTCAGATTTTGCTGAATAGCCATATACAATCTCAATACAGTTAAAAGCAAAAATAATAATGTTCTGAAAACTTTACCCAGTCGGTTACTTCTGGACTGAGAGCAAAAGATGGTTTCAGCCTTGCACTTGCCTACGTGAAACCATCTCTCTACTTCTAAAACTCCTAACCATTTGCACCTGGATGCATTGAGTTTTTAGACGGAAATCTACTAAATATATAAATTCACAACAAACACCAAATTTTACAACACTACCAAACAGTAGTAGAGAATGCACATCTTGATGGATCTAGTATTTTACCCAGTGGTGGTATAAAAAGCAAGGCCTTATGTGGGCACCAGGTGAGCAAAACAAAAAGCCTAACCCAAATAACTTTGAAATGAAAGCAGTGGCTTGAAATTATTTTAATTTAACAATTTAATTGTACCCGGTTTACTTTTTATAGACCACCCCCAGTGTCAAAAGTCACCTCCCAAACAACAACAACAACAACAACAACATTACCCATACGGAAAAGAGGTCAAAAGGTACAAACTAACCTGTCTACAATACACTACTTAGGCTAGTTAACACAAACAGGTCAACGAATTCAAACGTGAAATGACTACTTGAAGGAAGTAGTAGTAATAGTAATAATAATAATAAATAAAATACCTTCAGAAACATTCTGAACTTCCTCCAGTAGGTGGGGGCACCCAGAGGAGATTGGCTGCGTCGTCGAAACATTTGGAGATGCGTTTTGGAGTAAAACGTTGGTTTCAAACTAAAGCCCCTACAAATAAAGCTACACTACGTTAACAACACTTCATTAAAACTACAATGGTGAAAATAAAACTCGACCTAGCAGGATACCCGCCTCAGCAGTCCGACCCTCCTCCCCTGAACACGCACACAAACACCCCGCCGTGTCCCCGTGAGTAAATCACCGCCTGAATCGATGCCAAATCAAAGGCGTCACCTGAGAGGAAACCCACACACTAATTAGCATAAAAAAGACCTGTAACCCCGCGCTGACATGCCTACAAACACAGGGTGTGCTAGACTGTACAGTATCAGCTGTTCTTCTTTATCTGGTTTATCTCGAGTCCTTTACTGTTAATCGAAAACAGACTTAACATCCTCTTCCCTCCGACCTCAGGGTGAATTACCAGAGGGGCAGTTAATTACCTCACCATCCTAATTAATCAACCCTTTCCCTCCCACACCCACCCAAAGAATGTAAAGAAAGTTTCAGGGGTTGGGAGGCTTTCTTAAAATGCCACTTGTCTAGATTAGATATGCTTAGACGACATAGCTTTATTACTGAATCTAAACGATTTTCCTCAGACATAATGCCGACATGACGCTGGAAACTGTTTTGTTTTTTTTTGGTTTTTTTTTAAATCGCGAAGACAGCGCTGATCCAATCACAACATAGCGCGCTGATCGAGGAGCCAATCGGAACCTAGAACACAACTCCACGAGCCAATCAGAACACTGCGCGCCGCTCCAATATTTATTTTTACACGTTCTGAGATTAATGAAGACTTTTGTTTGTTTTTGCGGACTTTGGGTCTGTGGTAATATATTTATTACAAATCAGATGTTTTATTTGCTATTTTTATGGATATTGACAAATCCTCGGGTGATAATCTAATCAAATCATCTTACCTGTAATGGGCTACATGACTGAGGGGGAGAGCGACTGTGTATCCATGTTTTGGTGATTATTTATTGATTGATTGATTGCTGCTAGCATTAACATAAGAATCTGAGGTTTTAACATAAGAATGAGGCGTTAACTAGCAGTGAGGTGACGAGATCAGGATGGTCAACATTATAGTTCAGTTCTTGCTAGACGCTGACAACACACAGCACTGTCAGCTGATTTGGAGGTCATGTTAAAGGAAATACATGATTTTATGGAAACACATACAGTAAGTGCTGTGGGATTATTCTCATTTACTGTATGCATTTATGGTGTGAATCACTTAACATTAATTTCACACACACACAAAAAAAAAAAAATCTGTAATAGCTTCTCTTCAATATAATATGTGCTTTTTAAATGTGTGTATCCGGGCTAACAGGCATTCCATTAAATAAAGAAGAAAATGCAATTCGTGTTAAGACTTTAGTTCATGGACCTCCACAGCACAGATTTATGAACATGATCAAACTATTCAAATATTAGGCTCATAGTTCAAATGTGCAGCATAATATTCTGGGTGTTTATTGCAGTCTTAGAGCTTTTTTTTTTTTTTTTAATTCCTGTACATTCCAACAACAGAACATATTAGGTCCAAGTTAACTTTTAAAGCTGACAATATCTGTATTATTTAGGACAACTTATTTTTAAATTTGACAAGTTTTTGATCAAACCCATTCGATTCAAGTGACATGTCAAACAGGTTGATAACTACACTACGGTATATAAAGTTGCCCAAGCCCTGACCTCTACCCCACTGAACAACTGCAGTGCATGACCACACTAATGCTCTTGTGGCTAAATGAGCCAATCCTCTCAGCCATACTCCAAAATATGTTGGAAAGCCTTCCCAGAAGAGTTGAGGCTGTTACAACAGCAAAAGGGGTGCCTAAACCCTGTGTCAGTGCTCATGATTTTTGTAAAAGTCACATATGGATGGGATGGTCAGGTGCCGATATATTTTTGGCCATATACTGGGTATGACCTCAGTAATAAATAAAACAACTTCATTAATGGTGGATTGTGAGTTCCTGCAACAAAATAAAAACCCTCTGACCTTCTGGCAATGCTACACTGACCACACTTTGAGAACCAGTGCTCTAGTGATGCCTTTCCATAATGTTTTATACCCATCTACAGTACACATGCATAACCTACCTGAACAGTTCGATTCAGCCAAAGACTGTTAAGACTGCAGTTTGAGTTTAACTACAAAAACAAAACCACATTCATATCTAAATCCTATCCAACATGCAGTTGTACCTTAATAACCATTAATAAACTTTTCCAAAACTCAAGCCAACCTTGGTACATATTCACACATCACTGTTGGCAGCATTATCTGAACCTATTTGAATTTGCACTTATAATTTGAACAGTAGGATTAATAAGAGTTTTGAACAATAAGGTTAAGAGTTTTAAGCTATCGATTTCAATGGAATATAACCAGCTGATATTATGCTGAATCTCCTTCCTCTACTGGAGTAAAAAAATGTGACGTTTTGACATGGCAACATGTAATCGGAGTTCAAAAACTGGCTCATTGTAATCTACTCCACTCCCCTTTTCCACTTTGAGAGCAGTCTGGTTATACTTATCTTACAAGCTTGTTCAAAGCAATCCATAAAGATTTATGGAATAGGTCAGTTTGACCTGGCAGCTGAGCATACTCTATTGATCCGTATGAAATGTTTGGGTGAGGACATGTGAATGAATGTGAAAGTCTTAAATTATTCAGATACTTCTAAACAGGATCAAAAACAAGACTGGAAAAAGAATTGCTTAAGAAGATCTATTTACCAGTGAAGTTTTCTGTGTGGCCTGACCGGGGGCAAGTCGTGCCAGACGTGCCTCATAATTAGCTTTTAGTTTCTGGTTCAGACATGAAGCCTCCTCAATAGGTGTTAATTCTCTGTAACACAAAATTGGGTTGGGAGATCAAAATTAGGCTGTGAACAAGGTATAATGAAAAAATGAGCATGTACCGCAACAGAATGTTTGTTAATCCACTAATGCAAGAGAGAAAAGGGTGACATGTCTTCTCTTGTACACATTTATTCTTCCTCCGATTTTTATAATAACTGGTATGTACTACTTTTTCATTCTTTCAAGCTTCAACAACTACTTTATCCTGGTCAGGGTTGTGGTGGATCCAATGCCTATCCCAGGAACACCTGGCATGAGGTGGGGCACAGAGTGAATCGATAGCCGTTCTATTACAGGGCACCAAGCAGACACATTCACAACTAGGGGCATGTTTTTGGGAAGTGGGATGGAACTAAAGAACGCAGAGGAAAGCCAGACACAGGGAGACCATGTGAAGCTCCACAAAGTCAGAAACTAGAAAGCAAGGCTTTAAACCTATTTTCATACTTAATACAAAAAACAAGCTCTGTTATACTATTTCACAATCCCCCCCTTTTGGGAATTGCTCATGCCATGTGAAAAAAGCAGGGTCTGATCTTAATGACATTTGGAAATTTATCAAACAACACTTTCTTCACATGCATGCTGCATGGATTCCTCCTGTATCACAAACATGATAACCAGGACAAATCAATTTCTCAGGTCAATAACCAGAGTAAATATTGCCAGGATAGATCTGTGCAGTGTTATAGGCCATAAAATAAAAATGAGTTAAGCAAAGACTGAAAGAGCTCAAGCTAATAGGGGAAAATGTCCATGTCATAGCCTAAAGAGATATGAATTTTTACTTTCTTCATTCGAGCTCCATGAGCATACATTAACAGACAGCATACATGCAGAAAGACTGCGCAACAGATAGGATTTTGAAATTTTCTTGGAAAGATTAGATAGGGATCAAAATAAAGAAAAATGGAAAAGTACTACAAAGTAGAACATTTGTGAGAATAAATGGACTATACTAAGTTGGGGGCTGCCCACTGCTCTGGGTATGTGTGTTCACTACTTCGGACAGGTTAAAATATTTTATACACACACACACACACACACACACACACACACACAAATATATATATATAAATATAATTTTTTAAAGAATTTCTGTATGAAATTAATAAATATTTTTGGTAACAGTTGTAATTTTGTCATTAACTAATTTATTTTAACTTTATTTCACTGTTTTTTGTGCACGGTGTTGCACATGAGTGCATGTCATGTGGCATTTTTTTGTACCGTACACAAGTATGCTAACATGTTAAAGTAGTTAGTCAGCAGGCCAAAACAGGGACTCTGCACCACAACGATTGTTTAGTGGAAAGCTTATGAAACAATGAGTGACTCACTTTTTGCTGTCTTGTGACTCCACGACTTGTAGCTTCTGAAATAGTTCAGGGGACAAGAAAGGACAGTCTTCTCCCTTACCTTCTGAAAGCGCCCTGCAATGTCGAGAGTTCGGCTCAGTAAGGTATACTTTACTTGAATCCATCCCTGCTTTACTGAAAGTTCCTAAAAAGGGGCAATACATACAGTATATTAGAATTTCTTTTTTGTAGCATTCAGCCATTCCAGGGGTGGAAAAAAATAATGTTCACCTGTTAATTTTATACTAGTCTGAGGGATGATCGATGCAAGTGATGATGCCTGGACTGGGGTTGTAGAAGAATTAGGAACAGAGGTTTCATTTCTCTTTCCTAAAAAGGACTTTATTCTCTCTAAGCACTGCTCAGCCAACTTGACCATTTTCTCCACTTCCACTTCCTCCATTTCTCCCACAGCTGTCAAAAGAAAGAATTCAGAGAGGAAATAATAAGAAAAATATAAATATTAAATTAAATACTCTACAAACTAGTAGGATCGGACAGAAGTATGATAAGACTTTAAGGACAAATGAAATACAAGTCTGAAGCAGTATTACTGGATCACAGTCAGTGTGGTGACATAATTGAATTAATAGTGTTTGAAATCCCTCCAAACCCACATTAAGTGGTTAAGACCTATCCCTTCCTGTGTGTGAAATTACTAATTACTGCTTGTCTGTCTGGATGATAAACTACATTGCTGTACATGCTCTACATAAGCAATATAAATTAAAGTGAATGTAAATGTAAATATAAAGTAAAGCAATGCAAAGCTTCTAGAGCAAAGGACCTGAGAAGGGGAAAAAAAGCCAAACCCTTCTTCAATAGAAGACAGTTTTATTGGTCTTGCTTTAGTAAACTAAAAAAATTAAGCTATATGAGACATTCATTTCTGGAACCCCCCCCCTCCATTACACCATCATAACAAACACTGAACCATTTCTCAGATACCCACATGACTACATGCGCTGATGATTCATACAGTATGATTTAAAGGTATAATCAGCAATTTAACTTCTTTATTTTTTTCATTCATTCGTTCAGTCATGAACTGGTATCCCATCAGGGTGTGTTTCTGCTGCGATAGACTACAGTAGAATTCAGCTAAGTCTACATGAAAACAGACAAAGCACCTCCCTTGTTTTCCCTCCAAAACTACACTCCAAACACTACTACAACTACTCCTACTACTCTTTTTGGCTGTTCCCTTCAGGGGTCGCCACAGTGAATCAATCTAACTCTATTGTCTGCATTCTCTTTTCTCACACCAACTAACTTCATGTCCTCTTTCACTACATCCATAAATCTCCTCTTTGGTCTTCCTCTAGGTCTCCTGCCTGGTGGTTCCAACCTCAGCATCCTTCTACTGATATATTCCCTATCCCTCCTCTGTACATGTCCAAACCTCCAAAGTCTGGTCTCTCTAACTTTATCCCCAAAACATCTAACATGTGCTGTACCTCTGATGTCCTCATTTCTGATCCTATCCATTCTCATCACACCCAAAGAGAACCTCAGCATTTTCATCTCTGCCATCTCGAGCTCTTTCTCTGGACTTTTCCTCATCGCCACTGTCTCTACACCACACAACATTGCTGGTCGCACCTTTCCTTTCATTCTTGCTGAAACACAATTTTCCGAAAACTAGTTTCTAATTTGAATTGACAAGCAACATGACTGGCAGGCAGATAAGGAACCCTTCTTGTCCTGATTGGGTGGATGTTGGTGGGAAGAATATTTTTTTTTTTTTTTTTTTTTTTTTTCACCTCACGTTTGTGTGGCACGAAGCGTCTGTGGGCTACAAAGACCACAGCTTCTGAACAAATATTCTCCTGACTGCCAGAATGTATGGAGCCAAATATTAGAACAAGTGTTCTTTAAATATAAAAATAAATAAATAAATAAATGAATGAAAATCACCAACCCCACCTTTAAACACTGCGTCCTGAAGTAGGGCATGAGAGATGTAGTTGACACTCTTCAAGTATTCACAGTAAGCTTCCTAAACAAGAAGAAGAAGAAGAAGACTAAATAAATATTGAGTTTCCCTGAACACATGATTATGGCTGTGTAAGGGTGACAGAGACTAATTTAGAATCCTAATGGGACAAAAGTGGCTGGTTTAACTTTGTTTATATAAATGACAATGACTGAGTCCCACTAGTAACACCAGCCACATCCCCACAAAGTGCTTATATGGGCTTGTTCAGTCTTTTAAAAAAGGCACACTACATACTAAATAGTCTAACACTCCAACCAAATGCTCTGTCACTGCAGGCAGAGACCTGTCAGATATAGCTAGGCCACTATTCAGTACAGCAGCATCCTGGCGGTATGTTATTTTGCTGTAACATTACTATGTAGCAGTATTAAACACAGAGGGTGCAGCCAGGGATTTTGAACGCAGCCCGTATGTTTAGCGTTACCTTGTGTCTGTTACCCGAATCCAACTGAATGGCCACTCGTACGAGTCTCATGGCATTCTGAAGAGGTCTCTGACTAAGGTCATTAACAGGACAGGCCATTGTACATAATTATCAGAATTTGAAAATAATTATCTGGGAGCAAAAGCGCACTCGCCGCATAATTATACGGTTATTGGACCAATAAACAAACCGTGAAGGCAAGCAACGATAATCACTAAAACAACCCGGAAGTTATTCTTTTCAAAATAAAGGTCATCGTTACCTGACAGATGGCCACGAAAAGATTTAAATGACTGATAAAAATCGTTAAAATTCTAATCTTGTGCAGGTAGTTTCGTGAGGAATTGTATTATTTCCCCTAAAATTTCACGATTTTCGTCCACGCTGTGTGAGGGCAGTGCCTTTTGCTGACTGAGGTGTGCAGTCGAGAACATCTGGGCTGTTAGGAAATGTAGAACCCTCGAGCCTGTCTCTGGGAACCCTTAAATGAAAAGACATGTTTTGGGAAGGAACTACATAAACCCTCCCTGAAAGGGACAACCAGAAAAACCCATAAGGTAGTGGCTCTTTTTATTAAATACTGTACTAAAAAACCCCACAATGTGCTGTTTGACTTTTCACAATAGACAGTCCTCGTCTGGGTTACCGTATGTCTGCTTTTAAATCTCGTCTTAAAACCCATCTGTTCTCCTTGGCTTTTGACATCTTGGGAGATGTTGACTTATTTTATTTTATTTCATTTTATTATATAATTCCTTTTTCTGTGGGTGACATGGTTGTGTAGTGGTTGGCAGTGTCACCTCACAGCAAGAAGGTCCTGGGTTCGACCCCTTTCTGTGCGGAGTTTGCATGTTCTCCCTGTGTCTGTGTGGGTTTCCTCCAGGTATTCCGGTTTCCTCCCACAGTCCAAAGACATGCACAGAGGGGATTAGGCTAATTTACTACTCTAAATTGCCCATAGGTTGCTTTGGATTGGTGACCTGCCCAGGGTGTACCCCACCTCTCGCCCGAAGTCAGCTGGGACTTGGCTCCAGCTCCCCTGTGACCCTGAACAGAATTAAGTGGTAGAAGGTGAGTGAGTGAGGGTATGGCTGTTTACCTATTTTATGATTTTTTTTTTTTTCATTTCTTGATAAAAAAAAAAAGTGTTTGAGCTGTTACGTTTTTAATTATTATGTCTTTTTATTTATGCCTTTTGTAGTATTTTGGTCCATTATGGTGTGTTGTTTTGAAAGTCCTGTACAAAGAAAGCTGGAATGGACTTGCTCTCGCCATTTCCTTCTTGACAGAATCCCCAGAATGGGGTTTTAATGAAGGGCCTCCGTTACTCTGTTAATTATTCAAGTAATTAACAGTTCAAGTGAAGTTTGCTAGATGACCCCTTGGAGGGTCTGAGTCCATATAGACATAGATTTCAGCAGCAGAGCTTACTCATAAATGATAGATAGATAGATAGATAAATAGATAGATAGATAGATAGATAGATAAAAAAAAAATATATACTATAAATACAAATTTTAAGTCATAAAATACTTATATTTAAAACGTAAGCAAAGTTGTTGGTTGAGTTGCTACTTTCATATTGTGTTTCATGCAGGAGACTATGATGTAACTTCATTTACTTTGCTACCTAGTTAATAAGCTTATGTTTGTGTAGAAAATGTTTTAATCCATCATATCAAAGCTCCAAAGAAGGCACAGAAACATTGATACAATAAATGTGAGTGTAAACCTTGCTTCATGAGTTTGATTGTTTACTGAATAAATAAATCTCCATGTTGTCTGCTCCTTCACCTTTTCAGTAAGTGACCACTTGTTTGACTTATACACCTCTGTGTTGTGAAGTAAAGTTGATATGGGCAAATTAGAGAGACTATTGAGACGGTATTAAACGTATTATATTTTATATGCTTTTCTGGCCACAACCTTTTGGATCTTGAAAGTTGCAGTCTGATTGGCTCTTTGGAATTATGTTTGCATACATGTAAACTCATGTGATGGTTTACAGCAGGAAAATAAGTTTTTGAACACCACAACACAATAAACTTTCTGGAGCAGGATTTAGTCACTGGATTGGAAAAAAAAGTTGTGTAGATGTTAAATGATTAAAGAATTTTGTGTGAAACACTTAGTGGTTAGAAAATGAAATAATCAGGGGGAAAAAAAGTTCTGGCTCCAATAATTTCTAGGTTTGAACCTGGCAGCTGATTGGGGCGTTTGTTTACAGAGTTTGCATGATCTGCGTGTGCCTGCGTGGGTTTCCACCAGGCACTCAGGTCCAAAGACATGCTAATTTGGTCAACTGGCTAATCTACTTTGCCATAGGTGTGAGTGTGAATGGCTGTTTGCCCCAGTGTTAACTCAGAGATAGACTGGCGTCCTGCCCAGGGTGTACCCCACGTCTTGTTTGAAGTCAGCTGGGATTGGCTCCAGCTTTCCTGTGATCTTGACAGATGAATGGTATAGACAATGACAGATGGATGTTTGTAAAATTACACTGTATTGCAGGGAGTCTGCACATTTTCCTGTTAAAGCATCTGAAACACTTGGGAACAATACAGCAGGTCTAGCTGCATGGAAATAAAAACACAGACTAGGTTGGAAAAATATGCTGTGATCGGATTAGATCTATATTGTCATCTTGGCAATGCAAACCTTCAGCATATCTGCAACCAAGGAAAAGCACCTGTGTAGAAGCACCTCTCTCTCTCTCTCTCTCTCTCTCTCTCTCTCTCTCTCTCTCTCTCTCTATATATATATATATATATATATCTGTCTATCTATCTATCTCTATCTCTTTCCAGTGGCCTAAGCTTTGGCAAGCCAGGTATGTGCAGTCAGTGAAACAAGTCCCGAACTGTGGTTTTCAATTTTGTGTTTACTGACATTTTAAAGTCTGCAAAATAAGCCAAGGGAACAGGACACTAAGATAATAAAGAATAAATTGCAACTTATCCCGGGTCTTTTGCGTTCCTTTTCCCCCTTATTTAATTGCCAGTAGTTGGTAAACTGTAATAAAAAATAAAATCTGCCTTTTCAATATTTTTACAGGATGGAAAATTTTAATGATCATGTGTAATGTTTATTTTATCCAATCAGTCCAGCTCATTTTATGAGCAAAAATGGTGCCACTGATATGCCAAAACAGTTTAATACACATTGGCATAGGTTCTGTAAGTTTCTGTAAGGAACTGTATAGAAAGGATGAACACCATTCCTCCAAAAGAAATTCAGAAGAACTTGGTATTGGTTTGCTGTGACTGCTCCTTTAATTATATACCCTTCTGTATAATCTAATATAGCATACACAGGCATGCGGAAGACCTAGATCTGGCATTTCCAAAGGTGTGTCATGCACCACTGTAATAAAACAAGTCAGGTCTTACAGCTGTAAAGCTTTCATGGAAATCAATCCCTCGTCCATGTATCCAGTTCTGAACTTCAGCCCTGATTAGAAATGCTCGGTCACATTTTATCGACTATTTTCCACAAAAAAACGTAAATCATTGCAGTTCATATGGTAGTACATGCTGCAAAAGTAGGCTACAAAAAGATTTTATAGCGCTCCCAAACCCAGTCAATTGGTACTCATAAGACCTGTCTTTATTAACAAGTCTGGCCAGGCCAAGTTGTTAAGTTTATGTGTTGGAAGAAAAGGGGGTTAAAATATTACAAATGTCTCTGCTAAGGCAAAAAATAGAACCGTTATTCTGACATGCTGACCGAGCAAGTGACTGGTTTTTATATGTTGTTTCAGAAATATGAGGGAGTTCTACACAGGGGGACAGGAGTGAGATAGGAACTCGTGGGTGTGGCAAACAATACTAAGTGTGTGAATATTGACAAGGACAGGGCAGTCATTATGATTACAGCAGCAGTTCAGCAAACTTTATTTGTAGTCTGTTGCATATATATCCTTCATATATACAGTGGAAGCTCTGGTCACGAACTTGATCCGTTCCGAGCCTCCGTTCATGACCTGATTTCTTCGTGACCTGAATCAATTTTTCCCATTAAAATGAATGTGAATACAATTAATGCGTTTCAGCCCTCAAAAACATGTTTTTAAAGTGTTTGTGTGGTTTATATGTGGCACTAAAACATAGAATAAAATCAAAATAACCTTTATTATAGAAAAATAAAACGAAATTAAATAAACGGATGATTTTAAGGCATGTTACCTTTGCGGTGGATGCGTAGGTAGATGGTGGTTGAGGGATATGGTGGCGATTAGCACGTTTTGTGATTATTTCTTTCTTTATTTTAACTGTTATACGCTTAGGCTTCTTAGTGTGGAAAAGAAGTGAAGAAGTGTGTGCAAGCAGGTTGGAACGGGTGGAGAAAAGTGTCAGGGTTTTGTGTGATAAAAGAGTATCAGCAAGAATGAAAGAAAAGGTGTACAAGACGGTGGTTAGACCAGCAATGTTGTATGGCCTAGAGACTGTGGAGCTGAGGAAAAGTCCAGAGAAAGAGCTCGAGGTGGCAGAGATGAAAATGCTGAGGTTCTCTTTGGGAGTGAC
>JAQMCW010000036.1:8513040-8525518 GCA_030068335.1 Chrysichthys cranchii | reverse complement strand
CGCAACATTTTGCCGCCACCACATTTTGGTCCCCCCAGTTCATAAATCCTATCTGTGCCCTTGGGCATACTCCAATCTAATGCAGTCATGCATTGCCAGTATATTGATAAAGAGTTTCCATGATGGTCGTTCTTGATATTTAATGTAATACAAATTTCGTGGGCATTCATTCTTGACCAATACTGTGAGGGCAGTTTAAATAGTTAGAACTGAATGGAGCTAAACAGGAAACAGGTGACCTACTGTTCAGGTGAGTGTGAACGTTATAAAGTCTGTACTGGTTTGGGTTTCCGACTAGGAGCAGTTGCCCTTGGCTTAGTGGTCGAATCAGATGTGATAGTACAGATGTATTAGCTATGACTAGAGCAGCTAAGCAATGATGCAAGAACACTACAAGAACACAATTTCCTCTTATTATGCAACATGTCCCCTTTACCCATTCTGACTAAATAAAATTACTGAGTAGCTAAATATGTGTTTTCTGACTAAGCCATAAGTGGCACTTATCTATTGAGATTCAGTGCAGGCATAATTCACAGCAATTGTTGTATTTAACAACATACAACAACTTATTCTCTTTCACATTGCAGAAATTCTAGACATCTCTTAGAGTATACTGAGAATTTACATAGTTAATGATCAGTGATTTAATCAAAGAATTGCATTATAAAATCAGAAATAAAAGACGATTACAAGCTGATTTTATTTTATAGACGGGTGCCGCCTCTTTATTGCAAAGCCAAAACCATGCACAGAGCCGTTAGTCATCCAAGGAATGATGATGATAATGATTTTATGCATTATGATGCATGATAATGCTTAATAGGGCACTTTGCAGGAGGTAGCCTTGAAAAATAGTACAGCTTGCCTTTTTGCATTATGATTAATTTTATTAAGAGCTTATTTTCACTCCGATGGAACCAATCCAAGACATACACCACATTACCAAGGCATTTTGATATAAAATAATGTACTGTGATTGTAATGCATTGTCTGCTTAAGAGTCCGTATACTTTATACAGCAGTAATCGATATTGTTAGATTTTCACTGTAAAGACATTCTAAGGAACTTTACAGTAGAAAGCACAGGAGGCCGATTGGGCAACACTATTTTTAATTTTTTTCCTACTGGTCATATGGTGTGCTTCTGTTAAAAGGGATTGTGCTGTGAAATAGACAGGTTTGGTGATTCAGTGATAGACGATGATTCATCTTATTTGAGTCAGTGTGAAGTGCTCATCTAGCTCATCTAGGAATCCCACAATCATGGAATAAGCTCCTAGCTATAAAATATCCACATATAAAATGACATTTAGGAAAATCCTGAGTCAAACCATGGTTTTATATGTACTGGATGTGTACAGCAACTCCTAGTAAAACCTAGGAGTATTCCATAAATAGTAAATAGTATTCCATAGTAAAAAAAAAAACAAACAAACAAAAAAAAAAACTGTTATGTAATGGTATTTACATTTAGCCTTTAGGCAGAGGATCTTATTCAAGAGCAACTTCCCAAACAATAAAAAGTGCTATTAAGCACACAGACAAAGAATCTGCAAAGACTCATATCCTCAAAGACTAGATATTAGTGTTATTTTTGTACAAGAACAAGAGTGGTCTAGCTGCTAACAACTAAAGTCTAAAGCGCATAAAGATTCTTATGAAAAATATGGGTTAATAAATGACAAGAAATTAAAAATTAACAAGTATAACAAGAAAATAGCATAATAGTCTGCTGGATACTGACAACAGAGGCCTTTTGAAGAGGGATTGATGCTGTTTATCGTGGAGGGAGAGGCTCATTTGAGCACTACATCTACCAATCTAGAAGGAATGGACATGTTTCTCAGATGAATCTCACAGGAGGACATGTGATTTGCCAGAATTTTGAATTTGGTTTTTGCTGCAAGAATTTCATATTCATGCTGACCTGGAGTGTCCCCAAAACAAGCATTTAAAAGTCTAACAGACTACGCTGTGCCTGCAGATATATTCACTCCTATAACAACAACCACACTCTTTAAAAGGAACTATAAAAGTCAAGTGGATTTTTATTGTTAGTCCTCCATATAGCTTGTATAGATTGGAACAAAATGTTCTTTCTCCAGGAACATAGTGCAACACAACAGTACGTAAGACAACATATAGTGCAAATACACAACAGTGTAAGATGATTGCAGAACAATAAATACAAAGAACATTGGCTGCAAAACGTAAACTGTTGGTAGGGTAGGGGCAATATGTTTAATGCTCCATAAAGTGTCTGATGCAGCTTTATAAAGTGCGGCTGCGTAGTGGTATTTGGTCATACTGGATTAGGTGTTTGACTTGCCCAGGTGAGCAATGGGAGGCAGCAGGGTGTTGAATAATCTGACTGCCTCAGGGAAGAAACTGTTGCAGAGTGTGCTGGGGGTGGCATGGACGCTCCTGTACCTTCTGCCAGCTGGCAGGAAAATGAAGAGTCCATGGGATGGGTGAGTGGGGTTGTCCATAATACTGGTGGCTTTGCAGATGCAGCGTTTTTTATATGAGGTGTCGATGGCAGTGATGTGACTTTTGACTCTTTTCATGGAGGCAGTGCACTTGATTCAGCTCAACAATAAGCATCTTTTGGGTCTCAATCAGCTGGTTGCCAGTTTCAACAAACTTCTTGGTTTCTTTGTGATAATTAAATTTTTTTTATTATACCTTAAATCGTGTTTGCATTTAATTAAGTAGATTTTATAACAAATACAGCATTGTTCTACACACTCGCACTGTGTAGTTAACCTAATAGGCAATGTCATTACTGTTTTGGTTCTCTGCCTGCAATTAACTGCCATTAAAGTAAATTGAAGCTAATTCCTTCTTTCATTCTAATATTTGCTTCACCAATACACCACACTTACACTTTACATTAGCAGCAGTGCAGTCTGACCTTCGTGCAGAGGAGAGAGTCGAACATATGGCCTTTTTGTACTAGAATTGGCTCTTACATCATTATTCAGATGGTGAATGACACATCACAAGTCGACAGTGAGTAGAGAAACCCCGATGAGCTGTTCTTACAATCCGCTGTAGGGTCTCGTGGTCAGAGAGTGCAGTTCCCATACCACACGGTGAAACAGCTGGTCAAGACTGAAGATTGTGAGGATGATAGGGGGTAGGTTGTCTCTCTTTAGCCTCTGCAGGAAGCAGAGGTGCTGCTGAGCCTTTTTGGCTAGGCAGGTGGTGTTGAGAGATCCTCTGTTATGTGCACACCAAGGAACTTGGAGCTTTTGACTCTCTCCACAGTTGCTCGGTTCATATGCAGTGGAGGATCTACTTAGGTCTTCCTGAAGGATCACCTCTTTAGTCTTATTAGCAGTAAGATATACATTGCGGTTCCGACACAATTCTGCAAGCTGGTTCACCTTCTTCCTTTATGCTGACTCATCATTGTTGTTGATTGGTTGTTGACTGAAGTGTCATCAGCTAAGTTGAGCACAATCTGTGTGAGCAGTTTTATCAGCACTGGACTGAGGACATATCCCTGAGGCACGCCAGTGCTCAGTGTATTGGTGCTGAAGGTCTCCCCGTCAAAATCCAGGATCCTGTTGTGAGAGCAGGGCAGATTCTGGAAGCTTAGCTTTCTTACCAGGTGTGGGATGACTATCGTAAATCCTGAACTGAAGTCTATGAACAGCATCTGTATATATAGTTGCCCTTTTTATCTATATGGGTCAGAGAAAAGTGGACGGTAGCTGATATGGCACCCTTTGTTGAGCAGTTGGGACGGTAGACGTACTGAAATGGGTCCAGTGCAGTGGGAAGGCTGTTCTTCATGTCTTTTATGTCTAGCCACTCAAAGCACTTCATGATGATAGGTGTGAGTGTGACAGGCCAGAGTCATTCAGGTAGAATACAGATGATTTCTTCTGTTGATGATGGTGGTTGTCTTGAAGCACACAGGAATGACTGCTTGACTCAGGGAAATGTTAATGATGTCTGGGAGGACATCTACATGCTGATCAGCACGTTTCCTGAACACAGGTATGTTATCAGGACCTGTACCTTTCAGTGGGTTAACTCTGGACAGTGTTCCTGATGTCTACAAGAGACAGACAGTGTACTTGGTCAGTGGGTGTTGGGGTGGTCTTCCCCATTGGCAGGCTTTGGGAATAATGGCATTATGTAATTAGGATAGAAAAAATGTAACTGAATTCCATTAACTTTACAGAAAAGAAAACATAATCAGATTACCGATACTTTTGGTCATAACAGGGATTATTTAGCAGGATTACAATTTTAAAATGCATGAGGGCTGCAACAACTAATCAACAAAATCATTAAAAATAATTGTCACTTAATTTAATTATTACTTGACCTGAGTTATGAAACACACCATTACATCTAGGCTACATTTGACTGAAATGGCAGAGCAGAAAAACCAGAATAACTTTCTCTACAGTACAAAAACTCTTTAGAGTATGCTATCTTGCTGGCCTCATGACATAACCTTGTGTTTTATTCTGAGTAATATTATCATTTGTTTGCGGGAATGTGCGGAACAGTGGAAGCATGATGTTCCTGCTTGATCCTTCCATAACAGCTTTATGTTTTGTGTTTTATTAAGCAACAAGTAGTGAAGATATTCTACTGACTCTGTTGTCCCCTATATAGAAGATTGTGAGGATGGGACACAATCTTTAGAGAGCAAGTCTGGACTTTGAAGATGGGATGGAATACATCCCACTTGGGGTGGTTCTGCTCTCATTTCCTGTATCGTAACTTATAGTCTAATGGGAGGTAAATCAAATCCAGACATTACAGAGCCAGGGCTAGACAGGAGAAAAAAAACCAACAACATTTGCTAGCTGCCTTGACGCATCAGGTCCCATCATATTTAGTGTCTGTGTCTAGAGCTGAACATAAACAAAAAATGAAGAATATCTCATCATGTGTGTTTTAGTAATCTAGCTGACATAGAATTAGATCATACCAAATGCTAAATACTGTATTCAGATTTAATACATATTAGTATTATTATTCGGATTATTTTACATGAAACTATAACTGATCAAGGAATTAAAATTATTTATTTCCCAGAAACTTGGATTAGCCCAAACAAGTAAATTTACCATCACATCAGTGTGTGCTTTGTTAATATCCCATTCCAGATTTGATCTCCTCTTTGCTGTTATAATAACCTCCACTCATCTGGGAAGGTTTTCCACTAGACCTCGGAACACGGCTGTTGGCATTTGTGCTCCTTCAGCCAGAAGAGCATTAGTGAGGTCTGAGGCACTAATGTCAGGCAGTCTGTGTGCAAGCTTCATTCCAGTTCATGCCAAAAGTGCTCAGTGGGGTTGAGGTCAGAGCTCTGTGTAGGCCACTTGATTTCTTCCACTCCAATCTTGGTAAACCATGACTTCATGGACCTAGCTTAGTGCATGGGGCATTGTCATGGTAGAATAGTTTTGGGCCCCTTAGTTCCATTAAAAGGAAGTTGTAATGCTATAGAGTATGAAGACATGCTATACAACTATGTGCTCCCAACTTCGTGTCAAGATTTTGGGGAAAATTACATATGGCAGTTGTTCACAAATATTTGGCCATATAGAGTATGTACACCACCATCAGTGGAGGAGGCATCGCAGTTGTTTACAACGATACTCTAGGTATTGCCCAGAAATATGAATACGAATTTACCTGAATACAAAGTAGCTTTTATTAACATAATGGAGATAAAGCACTGGATTGAAATTATAAGCCACCATGCCTTTAAATTATTTGATTTTCTACAGGAATTTGAAGACTTCTTCTTGAATTTAGTTGTTAAAGTAGAAAAATGCAATAATCACTGGTGATGTAATATTCATTTTGATGCAATATTCCACAAGATCTTTTAAGAGCAGCATTTGTATCTACAATATATTAGACTCGGTAGGGCTCCATCATAAGACACGCTCACGACCCACCATTTGGCATAAATATAGAAAACATTGTCACCTTTCTCTGGTCTTGTCACTATCTAAATTCTTACTTATAAAACACCCAGTTTGCCTCACTACTCCATCAATCATACTGTCACGTTCACTACCGCACCCAGATTTACTGAAAACCTCCCAGATTTGTCAAATATGATTGTTCACTTTCTAAACCTGCAAAACTTGTTCAAGTGACTGATTACTTAACATTTTGCTTTGTACTAGATAATGTAGTGCCACTTAAAAGAAAAATAATTGGAAGGGGGAAAAAACCAAGCAGCCAGCACAATGATCACTTATAAGATTTAAAACTGACCAAAAAAATTAGAATTTAAATGCTGTCAAACTAAACAGGCAGTGAGAAAGGACCAACGTCAGTCATCCTGATGCTCCTGCTCCTTGGAACTTTCTGCATTTGGGACTCATCGTCCGCTGATACGGATGGTTCTTCTGGATGTCCTAAGATCTGCACTTCCCAAAAACAGTTTATTCAGGCCAGGCTTCATCCTTGCTTTAGGGGATACACTCACCTGGATACTGTAGATTTGTTTCTAAGAACTGCTGCTGTAATCCTAATGACTATCCTGTGCTCAACCCAGGGCTCCTATACAGAATATACTCATACTGAACATCATTTCAACACAGTTAATACTGCTTTTATTTACTCCTCTACAACTCTATACTGTAATAACATAGAGAATGCATTTGGTTGAATCTAGTTCCTTTCAAGGTTTCTTTCTCACGTCATCTCTGAGAGTTGCCACTTTCCCCTTTTTCTTACCAACTTTTGATTTCATTATAAATCTTCATCTATATTTCTGTAAAGCTGCTTTGTTGTGTAAGTGATCTACAAATAAAAGGAAAAATAAATTAATAATTCGTCCTTTCTGGTTTCTAAGAAACAAACCTGAAAATCAAGATGTTTAATATGCAATCTGCTGCTTATCAAGTTCATATAAATAAAGCCTGGTGCTGTTCCTGGCACTGACAATAGCTTCCTGAGGTTCATACCGTATGGGTTCTGCTGTGGGATTGTGCGATCCTGCCCATTTCCCATACTCTGGTCCTGGCATGCATGCAATCTCCTTATATTGGCACTATCATGCTGAGAAAATGGTAGAATTAGATCTGGGAAGGATATGGTTGGAATGTAGGTAGGTGTGTATGTGTATGAACTGGTCAGCTGAATTTGATTGCTAGCTGTGCTGCGGAGAACCATTTTAGACTTTTAGAATACAAATTTGTGCCACTGAACAGTCTCTCAGGTGCAATTTTATGCAGCTAGTTGTGCGACTCTCACAGCAAACGATTTACATGTAATATATCCTCGACCATGCCTCGCTCACAAATCCCTTTGGTACCCCTCTGCTTCATTGCATTTCTTTCATATAAAGATTACATTTACATTAGACCTACATCAGATTTGCATCAAACTCACATTAGGTAAAAATACCCGCAAGGCATGTTTGCTTATTGTGTCATTACTTCACAACCATGATGTGGAGGAAAACTGATGCTGCCACATTTTTTTTCTCTCCTTCGTTTTCTCTGGCTGCTTGTCTTTTGCTCTCACCTATCATATGCATATATATGTACAACACCGTACAGACGTCTTAGGCTCATGCAAAGAAATGCTGTAATGAAGAGTCTAAAAATAAAGAATTGAAACCTTTCTACTTTCTTCTATAAAAATCCTATAACAGTGAACAGTAATGACTGAATGAAACTCAATATTTGGTGTCAGTTTTTTTGAAATTCTGATGTTTGGAAATCTAAGATGGTTTTGTCCTGATTCACTAATGCAGAATTTATTAAAAAAATATAACAAGCATAACACTTTTACATTGTACATTGCTGTAATGTTTAAATTCTGGGGCTATGCCAGCTGTTTCCTGAATATAGGAGCTTGACATTTCCTCTTCCCCTGCAGTGAGAGGAAGGATACAGATAATTGTTGATTCTTAGGCTGTGCTGTTGGTGTCGCTCAAATTGGTAAATGCTCACCATGCATGTAATCTACTGTTAAGGAAAATTTGAATGCTGTTTATTTCGAGAAGGAAGGAAGGCTTATGTGCTCTGGTCTTAAGATTGGATCACTCTGATGAGAGAGGCAGATTTCCTAAAATGAATCTAGAGAGATTGTTATGGATGATATGGATGAATATTAAAAGGTTCATGACAAATCCCTAGTTTGCCTTTGGGCTGGTTAAGGCTTTGAAATCTACCCTTTCAGAAGTCACATGAACTTGAATGATCATGTGATCCACCTGTATAATTTGAACATGTGGTTTTCAGAACCTTTACATTATTCATACATTTGTCACATGATGATTTATGCATTTTCACATACCCTCATGGAACACCTGTACACCTAGTCATTTATGCAATTATCCAATCAGTCAATCATGTGGCAGCTGTTCAGTGCTTAAAATCATGTATACGTGCCAGCAGCTTCAGCGAATGTACACATCAACCATCAGAATAGGGGGAAAATATGACCTCAGTGATTTTGACTGTTTGTTGGTTGCTGATCTCCTGGGATTTTCACATACAACAGTCTGTAGAGTTTATTCAGAAAGGTGTAATGAAGAAAAAAAACAAAAACAAGAAAAAACACTGATGCCTTGTCATTACAATGCAACATGCATATGATTTTTCAATAACGGCAGACACTAAAGTACATTAATGATCAGACCATTTGGATTGCTGGATTGATACAAGGCAAAAACGGCAATGAATCAATGCAACGGTTATAATTGATTTAAAATAATTATAAATTGAATATTATTGAAAAAGGACAGACAACTGCTGTGTAGGAAACCATATTTTAAGCTGATGTGTTAACAAGTTAATTTGCCCATAACACTGATACTTTAATAAACTGTCCTCTACACCATAATCATTTTCAAAGTCGATGATCGGCCTAACCCAGATTCTGAAAAAAAAAAAAAATTGATCACATAATAATGACTGAAGACTATTAAATTGAATTTGTTCATATTGTACTGAAGATTCAGTGGAATCTTCAAACATTTAATTGCAGCCTTAAGAATAAAAGTCGTATTATATCATGAGGATGCACACCCTTTTTGTCTTTTATTATTACATTATACAGTACCTTGATAATGTTATTTATATAGAGTGGCATTACCGAGTTTTCAAGTAAGACAATAAAACCATTCAAATGGCATTTGCTGGATTAATCAGAAAATAACTACGTCGGCAGTTCAATAAGTACAGAAAACAAACAAGTTCAAAATTCATTTAAAAAAATATACAAGAATTCTGACACTTCAACTGTATCATTTCATGATATTATGACACAAGAAAGTTATCATAGTAACACAGATGATGTGATGTGCCAGATTAAGTCCTTTGTCCTTTGAATGTACTAGTTATGTCAATAGCTGTGGGGGGGAAGTCAAGCACTAAATTACTCATTATTTTGTCCATGCATGACGTGTTCAATTTGCATATCTAATTGTGATAAGTGTGATCTGTCCTTGGATGAGAGGTCACTGGGTTTCTATGTGGACCCCTGGGTCCTTGGGCCCAATGTTAGACATTATTGTATGTGATACTCACTCACCCACCCACTGTGTCCTGTAATGGATTTTTCTAAATCCTTTTGTGTCCAAATCACTATGGCTTTTATTTTTTTTTTAAATAACTTTCTTCTAAAATGATAAAGTTTATTTTTGAAAGTACTAATTTAAACAACGTGTAAAATGTTTCATTCATACAATATTAAAGGCTGTGATACTTTCGAAAACTAACATGGAGCTTATGGTCCAAAAGTGACATGGTGACCATGTGTTTTAGTTAGAAATAATGTACATCACGAGAGTTCCCCAGCCTATGAAAAATTCATCTATAGTAATAAATGTGTAACCATAACCATTTGCATGTAAGATGTATGATTACTTTCCTTCTAACAGCACAGTATAATTTTGTTTTTACAGTATAATGAAATTATACTCATCAAAGGTTTATTAGCAAACTGAAAACTAATATGTAAGTTCTTGTAAAAGCTTCTTTACTCATAGCAAGGGTTCTTACCTCTTACCCATGAGACCCCAAAACTTGCAAAGTCTTAAGCTTTCCATCTCCCAACACACCCAAGCAATCTCCTGAGCTAAGGTGTATCTGCAACACAGAAAACAAACCACTGGGCCTCCAGGGCTGGAGCTGAGAACCCCAAATTTATAATATATGAATAAAAGACTACCATTTTATCCATTCATAGATATCCATCCATTCTTTATCCAGTTAGGAGCCACTGGATCATTTATAATAATTTCCACCACTATTTTTCATTTATCTAAAAATATTTTACGGAGAATTTCAGGCTGTTGTTCATGTGTGTGCCTCCTTAGAGGCTTCTGCCTTTTTCTGTCATTAGTAGCAAAATGATATTTTCAGTTCCTTTCGTAAGGGTTTCTTTTATGATTCCAAGTACTGAGAACACTTCTGACTAATTTTTAAAAAAAAAAAAATAGTTTTTTTCCCCTCCTCAACCCAGCAACACCTATCTTATAAACCACAAAAACTGCTTTAGCACTGTACAAGAATATTCTATCTCCAAGGGATGGAGCTAACCCCACATCAGAGCTGAAAAAAAGTACTCAGAAACCATACTGAAGTGTAACTGTAGATAATGAGACAGTATTTTACGCAATTAAAAAATGGAAGTATCCAGCCAGACATACTCAAGTAAAGGTCAAAAAAGATACTTCTACATGTAGTAAAAAGTAAATGTTTTTAGCTGACGACAAACTAAGTGTCACGTTTTTATGGGAACACAAACTTTTACTTCTTTAACCCTATCATTGTAAAGCACTTGTGCTCTTTTGCATGAAAACATCATTCACCTTTTGCTATGTAGTTTGCTCATGACTTAATTAGAAGTAACCTGGAATTAGTACAGAAATCATGTTAACTTAGTTAAGTATGGCCAATAGCAACACCTATTTCAACATGTTTTTTGTTTTTTTTTTAATTCCTCTTCCACTGGCAATGTTGAGGCATTGTTTTCTGGTTGTCCATCCCTCTGTCAGTCTATAAGCAAGATTCCTCAAGAATGAGATGTTGAATTATTATTATTATTTTTTAAGTATTTCTGTAGAATTATCAGTGTAACAGCATCGTAACTGGTTACATTTTATCAATCAAGATCAAGATCACAGCCAGGTCAAACGTTGATGGGGCTGAAGACATGCCCATCAACACCTCTGGCATTGAGTTATACTTGTTTCAAATTAGATGGAGTTCATGTCTACTAGGGAGGTGAGAGGACACCTCATTTGCTAACTCCAGCCTACTGACACATTTTACTGATGTAGGGCCAGGGCCAATTCAACGCTAGAGTCTTGTGGCTTATCCATATTCAGACACATGGTAACTATTGTGCTAATTACATTTTGCAGCATGAAAAGCTCACAGCATTTGATGAGCTAATACAATTCTGGTTACTTTTTTTTTTTCTAAGTTAATGAACTTGATTGGGTGGTACCCTGAAAAGACATAGTGCTAAACTAAGCCCATTTAATCTACAATGATCAGCCATAACATTAAAAACACTGACAGGTGAGCTAGATAACACTGATTATCTCTATACAGTGGCACCTGTCAAGGGGTGGGATATAATATGCAGCAAGTGAACCATTAGTTCTCAAACTTGATGTGTTGGAAGCAGGAATAATGGGCAAGCGTAAAGATCCCAGCAACTTTGACAAAGAACAAATTGTGATGGCTAGACGACTGGGTCAGAGCACTTTCATCTTCATGGAAGGTCTTATGGGGTGCTCCCAGTATACAGTGATTAATACTTAACAAAAGTAGTCCAAGAGAGAACAACCAGTGGATCAATAACAGGGTCAATGGCGCCCAAGGCTCAGTTTTGTGGGTGTGTGCTTGTCTGGTCCAATCCCACAGAAGAACTACTGTAGCACAAATTGCTGAAAAAGTTCATACTGGCAATAATAGAAAGGTGAACACACAATGCATCACAGCTTGCTGTGTATAGGGCTACATAGCAACTGACCGGTCAGAGTGCCCATGCTGATCCCTGACCACTGCCAAAAGTGCTTATAGTGGACATGTGAGCATGAGACCTGAACCAAGGAGACTGGAAGAAAGTGTCCTGATCTGATGAATTTTACATCATGTTTATTACCTTGGGAAGAGTTGGTACCAGGATGCTCTATGGATATATGGCAAGCCAGCAGAGGCAGTCTGATACTCTGGGCAATGTTCTGCTGGGAAACACTGGGTTTTTCATATGTATGTTACTTTGAAATGTAGAACCTACTTAACTATTGTTGCAGACCAAGTACACCCCTTCATGGCAATGGAGATTGGATTAAAGAAGAGGAAACCTTTTGTGATTTGGAAGTAAATAAAAAAATTTGAAGTAAGAAGTATATATTTTTTTCGGTGGGGTGTGTATGTGTGTGTGTGTGTGTGTGTGTGTGTGTGTGTGTGTTTGTGAATTGAACCTCTCATCTATGGACACTGCATTAACGGATATC
>JAQMCW010000036.1:8375410-8385644 GCA_030068335.1 Chrysichthys cranchii | reverse complement strand
GGAGAACATGCAAACTCCACACAGAAAGGCACCTGCGCCGAACCCGGGGCTCGAACCCAGGACCTTCTCGCTGTGAGGCAACAGTGCTAACCACTCAGCCACCGTGCCGCCCTGCAAAAGAAATTATTAATGCAAAATAAAATCAAAGCTCAAGGAAAACTATTTTCATGAAATGACCCTTTTTCTGATTTTGTCTGTCATGATGAGTGAATCCTGCTGCACTCATAAGTACTTAGTGTAAGAGTGGACTCAGATGCTGAGTACAGATCCATGTGCTGGAGGTTTATGTTACAAAAATGAAGGTCAAGACAATCTGGGTCAATGCAAAAACAAAAAAAAAAAAAAGACCAAATTCAGACAAGTCCAGAAACAGGCACAAAAGACAGGGTCAGTGGGCAGAGCAGGGTCAAAATGCCAATAATCAAAATCCAACAAACGAAGGTCAAAGTGCTTGGCAAGGAGCAAATTCAAGAGGACTCAAACAAGGTCATACACAAGATCACGCTTCAAAAAACAACAACTCAGATCTCACAGAACTGCAGGCAAAGGTTAAGGCTTTACACAGTATTTCGAGTCCATGTACAATTTTTATTGGTAAACCACAAAATTACAAAATTCAGGGCATGTCTCCTTCTGGTCCTCTGGAGGGAAGCTGTTATATTCTGATTCATGGAGTATCCTGTCTATGTAATCAATGAGATGAGAAGTCTGAGACCAAGTCGTAATAAAGGAGAAGCATCTAACATTATACACTTTTCTTCAGAAGTTACTGGGTCATATTTATATCACAGACTTGACCTGGAGTTTCTCTTGCAACATGTCAGAGGGAGCTTGAAGACTTTAATCGTTTCAGAAGCACTAGGTGCTTTTCAGTGTCAAGGAAAGATCTTAATGGTTGCATTTCAAGGATGTCATGTCACTGAATCTACGGTGACCATATTTTGGTCCTTGAAAAAGAGGACACTGGGTCAGTATGGGGCAGACGTACACTTGCAAAATGAATGGAATGGAAAGCAAAACTGAATCCTTGACACTTGAAAATCTCAATTTAAAAATCGATTTTAAAACCCCCCCACCTCGGATGCTTTTTTTTAGATCTCCGACAAAAGGCTGTGTTGGGGGGAAAAAGAGGGTGTATGGTCACCCTAATAAATCCCACATAGGACCCTTCCAATGATGTATATCTGGGATCCTTCGAATTTCACCAAGGACAGAACTTCATTAAGAGTATTCTCAAGGATGACTGTGCATATTCTCGGTGTTCTTAAAGTACCCACAAATCCTAAGTGCACGTACAAGGCGGGACCTTTCCAGTGACACACAGCTGCACACTTGCTAGACTGTTCCGTTGTGTGTTCTCCGAATGCTAGGATGGAGTCTTGAAGAACGGAACTTGAAAGGACCCGTCCTAGCAAGGAAGCATCCTTGACTTTGAGAAGCGCCTCCTCCTAACAGAGCTTTCCACAGTATAGTTTGAATCCATGGTGTCTCTTGATCCTCCTTTCTTTTCACTGCTCTTTTGATGGACTTGGAAGCTGTCAACGGTACACATTATTAATGTGAAGTTTGTTCATCTGTGGAAACCTATTAAATTCCCCCCTTTTTTTGTGGCACCGTATTAAAAGCCTAATGGTCTCTCATAAATTACCTGACAACGTGTGACACCACCATCTCCTTTTGCTTCTTCAAAATGAGAATTTCTCGTTGAGACAAACCAACTCGTTTTTAATGGGGAGATCTAATTAGCGTAGAATTAATTTCCTTACGTGGGATATTGGAAACAACTATCAATCTTCTTTGTTTTTGACTTTATGCCAAGCTGCTGTTAATGAGAATGGCTTCCATGTATTGCAGGCATAAACTAAGAAACAGCATTGTAATGAATGTGAGATATCTCCATCTGTCTGTCTGTCTCTCGACCTTATGCTTTTGCGCTCTAAAACACCGAGTCCTCCCATCTGTGTTGTGACTGCTGCAGGTTTGCTTCTCTTTAATTAGTAAAAGAAATGAAGGAAGGGTTAATGAGTTCATGAAGCTGGGTGGAGTAAACCTGTCATACCTATGATTGCCTTTGATTGTCACCAGGTGTGTGTGTGTACGCTTATGTGGCCGTATTCTTATTCCTGTATTTACCAGTCAGGCTCAACATCCCACATTTTGGAAAATGTTGGTATCAGTATAGTTATTGCGGCTACTCCAGACAGATTGAAGCCCATTCATAATTTAAAATTCATTTTGCTCTCTCTCCTCCCAAAATGGCCTTTCCACTTACACTGCTTGCTGTTTGCTCGGAGCAGGCCCAGGTGTGTGACCTTGAGCCAAGTGTATAGAGAGAGAGAGAGAGAGAGAGAGAGAGAGAGAGAGACCTGTGCAGTGTTTCTCTGGCAGCGCTGCTTTCTTTTTTTTTTTTTTTTTTTTTTTTTTTTTTTTGCAAACCTTGCAAAGCAGAACATGCTACTCAAAATGAAATAAATATAAATTTATAATTAAAACATATTTTATTCATAAAGAAAGGTGCAGGGGCTAGCATTGCCACTTCACAGCTCCAATATATCTTGTTTATATGTATGTGTTTAGTGTTAACAAGTGTCAGTATGTGGGGCTTGTGTTGCAGATTGTTCTCCATCATTCTGATGTTGCCCTCGTTCCAGGCTGTTGCCCTCAGTGCTTGGCCTGGAACAGTGGTAGCTCTGCCATGCTGGGACAATAGCATAACATGGCTTGGCTGACGATGGTCGGAATCTGCACACTCAGCGGCGAGTAAGTTACCCACACCATCTGTCTGAAGTCTCATCAACCTCCAGCCGCATATCTTTTCTAAAACACTTCTGGCGATAAGCTTCAGACTCTTTGCAAGATTGCAACTTGATGTTGCCTCTCCCCGCTTCTGTGTATGCTCTCTTCTGTGTGCCAGTTTACAGTGGACAGTGAACTTGTATTTGTTAATGTTTATTATTCATCTGTTTTTTTCCCCTTCTGTTACTGTGGTTAGGTTTAAGTGTAAGCATGACATTAATAATAGTCAATGGAAGGTCTTCAGAAGGATAATGAAACGTGTGTGTGTTGAAGTAGGCATCTACGACCATTAGATTTAATGCACAGTTAATACCAATACATTAGTTGCAATCGATAAAACTTTATTCAGTGCTGGTCTTTGGAGATGTTTTATTTACTCGGTGTATTTTATTATGAAAATACATTTTCATAATAAAATCAGTACTTCTGGATGGATTTTACGAAGGAAAGCATGTTGTTTTTGATAACTGTAATTTGGCAAGTACAATGCTTTAATTCTGACCAAAGCTGGTATATATTTATTTGTATAAGGTAAATGGTACAGTCGATCCTCTCATCTATGGACACCGCATTAACGGATATCGGATGCAACGGACAACATCCGCTGGTCTGAATGCATAATCCATCAGCCAGAATGTCCGTTATGAAAGTTTAAAAATCCCAGGTGTTGCAATCTGAGACCTGTAGTTCAGCAGTTGTCCGCTAGGTGGCAGTGGCGTGCATGCTACTAGTTGTTTACAAGCGTTGGTTGAGCTGTGGTTGTTGGGAAGCTATACTGTTTTTTTCAGCAATTATTTGGTGTGTTTCACTGTTTTTCTTCCCAGTGCCATCATGATGCCACCCAAAGATAAATCTAGTGGTAAAAGAAAGGAAGTTTTTCCTTGTATTTCCACTATTTTAACCCCCCCCCTCCCCACACACCCACACACACACACCCTTCACATCATCGGACTATTCATGTCAACGGACAACCTCTCCCCTCAGTTAGTCCGTTAATGAGAGGATCAACTGTATATACATATGTAAGGCACCTTGGCAATGCTGGACTTTCAACCTCCTTATTAATATTCCAGTGTTTTAACCAGTGAGCTTCCATTGCCTTACCATATTGACCAGTTGCCTATAAGTTTATGTTTCGTCCATCCCAATTATGATTCTTGAGCTCCATGGACATGTACACTGTTGGTCCCTTGAGTGAGACCCTTAGCCATTAACTTCTCAGTTGTATAAATGTAAGTCACTCTGGATTAGGGTGTCTGCTAAAGCTATACGTAAACGTGAATACCCTTACCTGGTGGTCCTATGTTTTGGTTGCCCAGAAATATAACTGAGTAGACCAAAGGTGTTAATGAACAGAATTCAACTCAAAACTATAGCAAGCTACTTGTCTAGTTAAGTGCATTAACACAGTGCCTAGGAACGTATTATTACCAATCGGGTAATTGAGCGAACCGAATTTGTACCCCCCATGGGGTAGTGAGGGGCTCGGCTACCTTTAGCCTTTCATTGACTTCCATTAATTTTGAGCTCTTCTAAAAAAGAACATTTCCAAAATCATTTTGAGAAATACCCCAACAGTTTTCCTCTAACAAAATTATACTATATCAAACTTGTAATATCAGTGTTACATATTGACTTATAGCAAAATATGTCATGGAGGTTTTGATTACTTTCAATCACAAACCTACACCATTCTACACACACAAGGTAAACAGACTAACAGAGCAGTTCAACATCACAAACCTGATGGTGCTGTGCTGTTGGAAGCACACGCCTCATCCGTCACTCCCAGGATCTCTAGAGGCCTCTAACTGCTCTCCCGTGTCCTCGATGTCCAAACCAGGCTCTCCAACTGACCGTTCTTCCTGTTCTTTCTGTAAATTCTATCCAGTTACCTTGACTCACTACCCACCTGAATGATCTGGCTCTGTAGAGTCTGTGCAGCCGACATCATCATACCATGTGACAAGCATTTATCTGCCACTTTGAATGGCAAAATCATAGATTGCTCATGTCTGAATACATGTTTATGCTTTAATTTTATCTTCTGTAAAGCACAGAAACTGATGTAACAGCGATTTGTGACCCGTGCTGACAAAATGAGTCGGAATGCACATAGGATAATTATGAGCTAAGAGGCAAAACATGGTTTCAGTCGAAATGAGATTTTCTCAAAAATGAGTCCATAAAGCCATCATTTATTGATCCCCATGATAAAACAGCAAGAAAACATCCCCAACTACGTTTATTTTAAGGTTTTGTTTATTCGTATGTCTTCATTAATTAGTCTTTTGTCGTAATATTCCATGATAAATCCGTTTTTTTCACCACACGCTCATGATGAGACGGGTGAGTCCACCCACCCGTGTTTGGTACCGTTGTGAAGCGTAGCTCCTCTACTTTCTGATAATACACATAGAATACGATGACGCTTTTATGAACCCTAGGACGTAAAAGAAAGTGGCTAGTTGCTAGGCGGTCATTTTTTTTTTTTGTGTCCGATTTCAACAAACCATGCCTCATTTTGAAGGTCTTTAGATGGACAATGTGGAAGTAACAATAACTCACTTTTGAAAATTTCCTCTTTCCGACTCATTATACCAGCACGGGTCACATTTCATGTTTCTTGTATAGGTGTACGAATCAGTAAGGTTAGGAAAAAAGGCATGGTATCTTACAGGTTTCCCGCAGAGCCAAAAAGACGAGTGAAATGGTTTTTGTCTTTGAAACGGGAGAACTGGCAAACCAAGGAAAACAGCAGGACATGTATGTTTCCATTGCAGGCATGTGGTAAAGGCATGGCAAGTTTGCTGTCTCGATTAGGGTTTACTGTACACTGCACTAGGCTACTGCTGTGAAGTAAATCATGAGGCTACTTTGGGCTGAGGATGCATTCATAGAAATTCCTTCCCCCCCCCCCCCCAAACACAAACAGGCGTACTCACCTTTCTGTTATCCATTCTGACATCAAATAACTGTAGTCTTGCAAACCTTTATAAACATTCAGTGATTTTCCCGAATGGTAGCTGAGTCACCGAATAATCATACAGGAGGTGGTAGTGGAAGTCTGGCAAGTCAGTAAGCCGACAGTACTCATTTGAAATAAATTATTATTCATGTGTTCCACACATTTGGATATGTACACATTAGGGCATCCGCTGTTCATTTTGTTTTTTGTTTTGGGCTCTATATGGCGTTCTGAATGAATGTCTGTTGATTTTTGGAAGAAGTACAATATATATCAAATTCCATCCTCATTTTGAAAGAAGTATAGCGCAAAAGACAAGTGTTAAACCACCACCATGATGAGTTTTTCTCACCTTATGGGTTGTTTGCTTCTTCCATTATATACTTTCAGTCAGACTTGCTCAGAAAGGAAAATGCTTTTCTAATTGGGGGAAACCCGCTTTATCGCCTTTAACTGTCCAACTAGTGCTTTTACTTTGCTGTGCCAATTGGGACTCCATACAGAAGTACTCTATAAAATTAGTTTAGAGCTGACGTAGTCCTCATTTGGGAGGGGGCGCAGTGGGGGCCAAGCTTCATGTCATAGGGGCACTGGTCCCCCCTTGTAATGGTTAACTTTATAGTCTTAAAGGGAATAGGGTCATCTGCTGGGGCTAATGGTGTAGTGGATGCATTGTTGAGATGCTGAGAATACAGAAATTAAGCTAAAGAGTCCTGCTCATTAAGTGTAAACACAAACAGAAAGAACATAGTCGGCTTTTAAAAAGGACCATATTCATGGGAACTGCCTAGGATGAGTAGCATGTTCTAGTTGGAGCATGATTCGACTAGTTTCTAGTTAGTATCCCTAATAAGCTTAGTGTGGTTTCAGTTTGTAAGGTACACTGACTAGCAATCAAATCAGTTTACACATGCACAATTAATAACTTTTTTTTAATACTTCATCACACCTCATTTTGTCCCTTGAGGCGCATGAAGCAAATAAATAGTTTGTTTGAAGCTCAACAGAGGAAAAGCTCCAGATGAAGCTTTGTCAAATTGACAGCCATGTGAGGTTTCACTTGGCCACCACCATGTTTGGATGGACACACTTAATGATGTACTAAAGATTAAACATCCCTTGGAGATAGCAGATGAAAAAGCAGACACCCTATTAAGTAGGCTGTCATGTGGAGGCTTGCCACCTAAGGTGCGTTTTAAACATTTGTCTGCAGTAGCTGATAAACACACGGATCCTGGACACATTTGCTGGCTGTGTTGCTGAGCCAGTAGTTTAAAAATCTTTGTCTCACCATCCGTGTGTACTGTCTTCTATCTTCCCCCAGTTTTAATGAGCACTCCCTGACCAGATTTCCCCACAGTGCCTTGCCACACACCTTGTTGTTGTGCTTATTTTCTGCAATCTGCAGCAGGTGGGATTGGTGGGCCATTTCCTGGCTGCCCATTGGTAAACAAAGCTTTCAGCAGTAGAGAGTGATTCAATTAAGGTTAATTGAAAAGTGCATTACGTCTGGGGCTTCAGCACTCTCTCCTGTCAGTTAGCTCGGCTTGGCATAGCATGGCACAGCAAGACTTCATTCTCTTCTACTGCGCACTACTTCTGCTTTATCAGGATCCTACCTCAGCAGCTCTGGCAGCCTCCAGGGCCTTACAGTCTTGAACTAATGAGACAGAGATGCACATTATAGTCATCTGTTCTGTTTCTCAAACTCTGCCTACTTGTCTGCCACACTGGTCCACTGTTCTTGTCAAGAAGTGGAGGTATCATTGGTAAGCACTGCAGCTGTTGCAGCTTGCATGCTGGGCTTCATTTACTTATTAGGTGTTATTTTTAGGTGGATGGGAAAAATTACAAAACCCAAAATGTATGATCATTCACAGGGGTGGAGAAATTAGTTAAGTGAAAGTATGGGTATTCGGTCAAAATTCCACTTGAGGAAAACCTAAAACATGCAAACTAAAATGTACTTATATATTTAAGTAAAAAAGTCAGATTAACTGAAATTAACATAATTATTTATGTGACCTAAATTTTATGAAAAGTTATGAACGATTCGATTACTGTTTGTACCTTTTCTAATATGAAAAAAATATACACAGGCACTCCAAGTTACGATGGAGATGCGTTCCGCTACACCCGTCGTGATTGAAAATATAAGTCAAACTACTGTGTTGAACAACTTAGCCTAACTTTGGTATCTCAGCCTAGCTTAGCCCAGCTTAGCCTAGCCTACCCATGAGTCTTTTCCTGTAGAAGACCACACACTCTCACTGAAGACTTCATTTAAATCACATTTCTGTCAAAAAAGAAAGTTTGCCGGAGAGATCTGCACCTGGTGGAGGCAGCAGCACTGTGTCTCTGAGCTCTCTCCAGCCACGTCACCCCACTACACAAAAAATGAGCTACAGACAGATGCTGCTGAAGCTGTTCCGTTAATAATCACAAAAAAACTTGCGGTAATGTACTGTACAATACACTGATACTCTGTGAATTTAACTCCGTTAACTCCATGAGTTGCAGGAGACAGTGAGGCATCGCACGAGACGAGTGATCCAGGCATTGTCCGCGTACTTCAGGGTGTCGGCCGTACGTCTGTGTATGTCATACGCTGTTATGCTGGCCTGCCTGCAATGCCTGCCCATGAATTTTAAATATTTTCAAAATATTTTACAATTTTTAGTGGATCACAAACTTGTCGGGCCATCGTAACTCAGGGAGCACCTGTAAAAACTTAGCACACACTCCTTATGTAAAGATGCCTGGTTTTGGTATCTATACAATTTGTAAGGTTATGGATGTAATTGGACGGCTTCAAATGTACGGGAAAGTTAAAACACACAGATTGTATTTGTAGCTTGGCAAAAGGACACAAAATGATTAAGTTTAAAGGTATACGGTAAATAAAAATGTACTGTGACCAGTCACAAGCATGAAAAGTAAAAAAAAAAAAGTGTTTTTTACTTTATTATTAGTTTATTGATTGGAAATATAATTTAGATTACAAGGTGGAACTTTTATCATACTCAGGTAAAACACAAATCCCAAGCAAACCAACACAATAAAAAATATGTAGATGATTCAAGTCAATTATATTTGTTGAAGCAGTATATCTCATGCCAGCATTTTTTACTGTCATATCAGCATGTTGATGCCTATGTTACTCTGAACAGTTTACATTACTATTACACTTTGCTGAACCTTCAATTATAATAAAAAAAAAAAACCCAGATTCATACTATTCTGCAGTGGTCCAAAAAAATGCACCATCAAAAGTTTTGCTGGTGTTTCTTAAGCCTAGTTTTTTTTAGTCCGCTCACTGCGCAACAGAACCTACAAGCCAAGGAAGTGCATATGGACAAAGATTCATTTTGTCTTTTAGCAGCTGCGGCTCCATTTTTGCCCTAACCGTGTGGCACTGTGGTCCATCTGGTGCTGCTGATGGCTTTGGCGTTAGACTTCGTGCTGGGGCTTCGTGTCTCTGAGCCTGGCGTTTGCTAATTCACAGTGATCTGAGGATATAGCAGATCTGGAACATGGAATGAGTGTTGGGTTACTGCCTCCCTGGGGCATCCTTTTTGACTGACAGTGATGGGAGTGCTGATAGACTGAACTGTGATGTGCTGTAGTGTGCTGGGAATCATTTTGGGACAAAAGGAAGTTGGTGTTGAATGGATGTTTGATACAGTCTAATACTTTTGGACAGTATATGTTCATTGCGCTGCTTTCTCAGTGTGTTACATCATAAGATTTTATAGACGTGAATCCCCAACTGAAGTATGAAAAGACACATGCTTTGTTCCTTCTAGCAACATGTTTTGCTCGCTGTAAGACTGCATTTAAGAATATACAAGAATCTCACGTGACATATAGACTTTACTTCATTTAACTGAGCAAAACACAGTGGACTGCTACCATTATGAGAAACTTGACAGCTGTTAGAAAATGTAAGCTAGAAGCGATATCGTTTCTGAAATCATGTGAAAATCTGGTATCTTTTAGGGTTTTATCTCCTTTCTCCACTCCTAAAAATTTTCTGCCACCTTTTTTTTTTTTTTAAGTGAAAGTGCAAAAAGATTTACACACATTCTGCCTGGTTTGTGACGACTACCCCTTTAACTGTCTTACTTTTGAATGGACTGAACAGCTGTACAGTGGACCCTCGACTCGCGTACGCGTCAGATGGCGAACAAATCGATTGTTTGAACTAAATTCCCAAACAGATTTTGTACTGACTGATGAAAAAAGCCTCAACTGATGTACTGACGTACACATACAGCCAACCCACGCTTTGCACCACAAACATTCAGTTCCGGTGAAGCACTCGTAGTGTGAAACGTGTTCAACGCATTTTTTTGTTGTGTTTCTCTGCATTTTTGCTCTATAAGCCTTCATCATGGGTCCCAAGAAAGTGAAAAGTGGAAATGGTAGTGAGAGTAAGAAGCCTAAGCGTATAACAGTTGAAATAAAGAA
>JAQMCW010000036.1:8353930-8367299 GCA_030068335.1 Chrysichthys cranchii | reverse complement strand
AATGCTGCCTCTTTAGCCCAAGAATAATAAAAGAGTCTCCTAAGCTGTTGCTAGGAGATTTCTCTCAGGAGCTGATTATCATTTACTGTGTTGTGACTATCTGGCAATGGAGGGAGCTCAGTTTTGCTAGACTACAAAACAGAGTTGGGGGACGGATTAGTATGCGTATATCTATTGATGGCAGTTAGTGTAGAAAAATCCATACATAAGCCGCATCGGTATATAAGCCGCAGGGTCCGAAGCGTGGGAAAAAAGTAGTGGCTTATAGTCCGGAAAATACGGTAATGCCAGGAGTGATCAAATCATATATTTGCCAACTGTTCTAAAGTCCAATCCTTTATTTTTGTCTTCCGGAAATATAATTACAGAAAAATTCCTCCCTGAATGACATTCACCCATCCATGCATTATCTGAACTGCTCAGCCTTTAAAGTGGACCTGCCACGCACATTCATTTATTATTATTTATAACAGTGCAGAAGCTATACAGTACAGTCTATCCAGCTCGCTCACCTCTTCATCCGTACACTCTGTTAAAACAGATGTTATTCCAAAGCTTGAGCTCTCATGCTAATATCTCCGTCGTGCTTTTCATCTTATAAATCTGTCCTATAGCTCTGTCTGGAACTTAACGTGGCATTTAAACATCTTTGGAAAATGCTGAGCATGAAAAGAAGTTTTTTTTCCCTAGGAGTTAACAAAAAACTTGTTTCTCGCTTGTTTCTCCTACTGATTGTGACACCATTGTAATTGCACTAGCAATATATGACTCTTCTGTGAGTCACAGGCATATGCTAACTTCTGAGGAGAATACTGAATACACGACGCCAACACCAACCACCCGACTGATGTGCTTAGCAATTATAATAAGCACCATAATTGCTAAGCACATCACAAAAATTTCAATATAAACATACATTATGCAACGTGTTTTAGGGTGGTGGTAGTGGGGGTATCCTACAACCAGGCTGAAATGTGAACATTAAGTAAGGAATAAGACACAACAGACTGGAATGCTGACACTCGTCATCTCGTAGAAATAAACGCTCGATCACCTAACTGGACTATGATCCTGTGTTAATCCTGTATGATGTTACGTTTTCATTTGATAAACAGCACATTTTTTTATTACTCTGTTTATTATTAGCCTTAGATTATGCGTATGCCGTACAAGTCCCTGTGGATGAGTTGTTACTATAGAAACTGTAGTTATGCAATTGAGCACACTATTATAAACATATAATTTATGTTACCATTAAAACTACTGAGTAAAGTTATGTGAAGCTTTGCGTTGCAGTGTGTACTGCATTTTGCTCGGGTTCATTAGTGTTGGCACATAACGGCATATTCGGGAAAGATCGCATTCCACTTAATTAATTAGTCAATTAAACGTAGTGTCTACAAACTGTCAGAGTGCGCCTCAGTGTATGTCTATGGTTTTAACCAGGAACAAGTTCAAGTAGAGTTTTTCCCCGCTGAGGAATACAGAAACTTACTAAACAATCGTAATAGTTTTAAGCATGTGCATAAATTAAAACAAAAAGCAATTTTGAGCTTTAACAGCAGCTTGCTGGACTTTCTTGTTCACTAAGCATCTATGAGTAAAAACTCATACAGTGCATACTCTGAGATAATCTGTTTTTCATAGAGTCATGGGCTGGTGAATTTGTCCACTGAATGTAATTTTGCTACTAGATTAGCATGTGAGCGTAATAGTTTTTACTGGGCATCATGACGTTAAGCAAGAAATGAAATAATGGCTTTCTGAGAACATCTACACTGAAATTCATTAATTTGAGTAAATACTAATAAAGGTGCTAATCCTTCATTAGTGCTGGACGAACACACACACACACACTCTTCCTATCATTGGGAAGAACTTCCACTGACAATTACAGTGGTACCTCGATTTTCGTTGACTTCGGGTTTCGGCTTTTTTTTTTTTTTTTTCCCCTGCGAAAATTTGTCTCAGTTTTCATCGCTTGCCTCGGATTTCGTCGGATTTCGCTGCTGATTTTGTGAAAACAACGAATAAACAAAGGCCGACCCAACGCGTTCTCCTGCTCAGTGTGGCGTTGTTTCTCGTCGTGTGAGCATCACCGCGCTAAACAATTCCATTGCTTTCCAGTGTTTTTGTGCTTTTTTTTTTATTGATTGCGAGTGCTAATACTACAATTACATGTAAGTGATTACTGCATATACAGTACATATTCGGTGTAAAATGTTTATTTTGCGTTTATTTGGTATATATTTTGGAGTGTCTAGAACGAATTAATTGGATTTACCGAATCGTTTTTGTCGGTTTCAGATTTCGCCGATTGTTTTCGGACGGATTACCAATGAAACCCGAGGTTCCACTGTATTATGAATCTAATGAATGCTATGACCTCACCTAAATACATATAACCTTAACTTTAATCTCCTTAACAAAATGCTAACATTTTTTTCCAAATAAAACTGCAGTTTTCCTTTTATAGTGGGGACCAGATAAATGTCCCAGCACGGTCAAAACCTTCAGCTGTTCCTATATTTGTGGGGACAAAACACAAAGCCGCTACTCCACTTTAAGAAGGACCTCCATCTGTTATCCCAGACCGGGTCTGCTAGAACACGCTACATTCCTGCATGTGCACAAGCACTAATAGACACAAAGATTGAGATTCAAGCATGAAGCGGGTAATAAATAAATGGCTACTACTTCATCTGCACTGAGGAAGATTGCGAAGTCAAGGACGTTCTCTCCTACTAGTGTCTCTCCTCTACACGAGATGGTTGATTAGCGCCTTGTCAGAGCCAGGGTCAGCCATTGGACAATACAGAGATACCAGAGACAAAGAGATGTGTCTAAAGGCAGCTCGCATCATCTATCATGCTTTACTCTTATTGTTCTGGCCCTCTGCACTTCTGAGAGATTTCATATGGGACTTCTGTGACTGTAAGTGGACTTAGAGAGTCTCTGTTACGTTACAGTAATTACTTTTACAGTTGCGCTATCTCCTCTAGGGAGCAGAAACGACACTGCAATGGAATCCATCAGGACTTTTCATTTCTATTATCATATCAGTAGAGATTTAAGTGATGGGATCATTAGGGAAGAGGAACAGAAAGAGGGAGTTAAGGGCCATTATGCACATTTTAGGTCCAGAATTAGGGAAAAAGACTTGGATGTTGGAATATTTTACTATGGTTGTACACGTAATGTGTTGGCATTTCCAGTCTAGCCTTTTTTGTTGTGATCATTCTTCAATTTTTGTGCTTCTGCGACAAATTATGTTTTCATTGAGTAGCCCCACTGCTGCTATTAATGCCTGGCCATAACCATTATTTACATTACTGTATTTACTCCATATATACTGTATTGGCTTTTGCTTGGACTGGATATCTGAGTTGTTCATCAGTGTACATTGCGTACTATAGATCAGTGTTTCTCTACCTTTTCTAGCTTGTGGCACCCTTTCCATGAATCAAAAATCTCAAGGCACCCCTAATGTAAAATTCCGTGCGACCGGGGGGGTACTAGCGGAAATGTTTCGTGCGACCGGTGGGGTGGGGGGTGTGGGGGGGAGTGGCGTAGGCGGAAATATTTCGTGCGAACGGGTGGTGGGGGGGCCTGTAGGTTGTAGGGGGGGTGGCAGCGGAAATATTTCGTGCGACCGGGGGGGGGTGGCGGCCGTTTCTGCGGCACCCCTGAGGACATCAGACGGTACCCCAGGGTGCCGCGGCACCCCGGTTGAGAAACACTGCTATAGATGATTGTATCTCCAGGTTTAAGATACACCAGCTTGTTCAGACTGACCTGAGACTCAATTCAGACCAAGGAAAATTTTGTCCTTGCACACTGCATATATTTTTATGCCAACTCTCATATGTGACTGGCCCACAAAACTGTAGACTGGAGCAGACTAGTCTCAAAAGACCTTTACCCTTTAGTTTAGAGTCGGACACCATTCCCTACTAAACAAGAGCAATAACCGTTTTAATATGAAGATGTTTTAACATTTGTCTGGCACCACATTTTTTTTCCTCCACCCCACTGACAAACCTACATGAGTACTTCCCACAGTATTGTTAATATGGACCCTTTCTTTGCAGCTATAACTCTTCTCCACTCTTCTGAGAAGGCTTTATACACGATTTTGTCAGTGGTAATTTGTCCCCAGTTCAGTTAAAAGAGCATTATTAGGTCATTAGATTGTCATACTTGAACAGGAGAGCACTTTTTCCAAACTACTGCCACAAAAGAAGCATACAATTGTCTACAATTTGTTTTATGCTGTGGCATTAACCTTATCCTTCACTCGAACTAAGCAACCATGCCCAAACCCTGAAAAACAGCTCCAGACCACTGTCTGTCCTCCACTAAAATTTACTGTCTGCACTATGCATTCCAGTAGGCAGTGTTTTCCTGGCATCCGCCAAACCCAGATTTATCCATCAGGCTGCCCGGTAGTGAAAAAGCACTCCAGAGAACATGTTTCCACTGCTCCAGAGTCCAGCTGACACTTGGCAATGCATATAGTGATATTAGTCTTGTGTGCAGTTGCACAGTCATGGAAGCCTACTTGATGAAGCGCCTGATGCACACTTGTCCCAGTGCTGCTCCCAGGGGCAGTTCATAACTCTGAAGAGAGTGATGTTACATGCTTTAGCACTTGGCACCTCTGCTCTCTCTTTGTGTGGTCCACCACATTGTGGCAGAGCCATTGTTACTAGATGCTTTCATTCCACAAAAATAGCAATTAGATTTGACTAGGGAAGATCTAGCATGGCAGAAATTTTTATTCAATTAAATTATACTTGAGGCAAAGTATATGCCTGATTTTATGTACCTGTTAGCAAAGGATGTGGCTGAAACACCTGAACTCAATAATGAGACAGGCTGCTCACATCCATCTATCCAACCATCTATCCACGAATTATCTCTAGTGTTTATCAATTTAGGATTACAGGGAAGCTGGTGCCAATCCAAACTGACTTAGGGAGAGAGGCTGGACAGGTCACCCATCAATCTCAGGGCGGACACAGAGACGGACAGCCATTCACACCTATGGGCAATTTAGAGTAGACAGTTGACCTAATCAGCATGTGTTTGGACTGCGGGAGGAAACCCACGCAGTCGGCCGACAGGTTCAAACGCAGAATCTTCCTGCTGAGGTGACTGTGCTAACCACTGCACCACTGTGCTGCCTTCTGTTCGCATACTTTTGGCCACGTAGCGTATGTCAGCAGAAGTTAAAGTTTGTCTTCAGTGTTCCCAAATTGTTGATCAGACAGCAGGTAAACCAGTTAACATGTGAATCTGGAATGAATGACAGTGGCAAAGTTCATAAATGTGAAATAAAATCAATTACTGTACTATAAGGGTGACTTAGCGGGGCGGCATGGTGGTGGTTAGCACTGTCGCCTCACAGCAAGAAGGTGGACCTGGGCGCCTTTCTGTGCAGAGTTTGCATGTTCTCCCCATGTCTATGTGGGTTTCCTCCCACAGTCCAAAGACATGCACAGAGGGGATTAAGCTGATTGGCTACTCTAAATTGCCCGTAGGTGTGAATGTGAATGGTTGTCTGTCTCTGTGTGTCGCCCTGCGGTGGATTGGCGACCTGCCCAGGGTGTACCCCGCCTCTCGTCCGAAGTCAGCTAGGATTGGCTCCAGCTTCCCCTGTGACCCTGAACAGGATTAAGTGGCAGAAGATGAGTGAGTGAGTGAGGCAGTGATTTGATACAAGACGTTAATTAGTTATATTTATTAAGGATGCTGTTAAAGATTTTATATCAATATGGTCAAAAATGTCTCTTTCAGCTTTCAGAATTTCAAAATAGAAAGATGCAGGAACATTTTGACTGCTTACAAGGAAGTGTCAAATCTAACACCTTACAAATATTGTTAATGGTATTTTTAATTGAACAGCTATTAAAATTGCTGTTTGCTTTGCTCTCCTGCACTGGTTAGAACTCCGACACGTTCAGGCAGCAGATCAACACTGAAAACCACTACGAGAGACAATAGCCAAGCAAATTGAATGGTTTTCTTTAATGAATTATTATTTTTCCTGTTCACTGTTGCTCTTTACCTGACCGAGGTTACTGTTTACCGTTTACTACAAGTTGGGACGATGACTTGATGACAGTCTGTAGATGGTTTGGAGCGTGTCAGAAGTGTTACTGTTACCACACAGGAAAAATGGCGGAGTAGTTTTTCCAGAGTTAAAAATGTTTTCCTCCAAAATAGCTTTTGCTCTATTTTGACTGTACAGAGCAAGATTTGTTTGTGGAGTGGAATCAAAATTACAGAAACTTTTTTTTTACTCTTTTCAAAAAGGAACCAAAAAAAAAAAAACCCCCCAAAAAATCTGACAATGTCTTAATGGAAAAAAAAGTTCAATAAATCAGTTTTAACATTTTTTTTTTTCCTCATCAGAAATCGCACATACATATACAGATACCCAGGTGCAGATAGCCAATCAAGCCCGTCTAGCACTAGACTGCAAATCAGGACTAAAATTAGGGTGAAACTCAGGAAATGTAATCCCTGCATTAGCATTAACATATCTTCATCTCTGTTTACTCAGTATCTTGAGAGAGAACGATGTACAAGAATATAGTGGACGAGGACAGATGACATCTATTTGTAAAGCTTAGTGTTCTGTCTGGAGCTTTCATGTTCTCTCCGTGTCTATGGGTTTCCTCCAGGTACTCCAGTTTCCTCCCACAGTCCAAAGACCTGCACAGAGGGCATTAGGCTAATTTGCTATTCTAAATTGCCTGTAGGTGTGAATGTGTGTGAGAATGTTTGTCTGTCTGTGTGTTGCCCTGCGGTGGATTGGCGACCTGCCCAGGGTGTACCTTACCTCCCGCCTGAAGTCACCTGGGATTGGGTCCAGTTTCCCCCCTGCGACCCTGAACAGGATTAAGCTGTAGAAGATGAATGAGTGAGTATTCTGAAGCTCAGATCAGTGTGAAAATGAACTTCAGTGTGGAAACATATTTGTGATGGACATGTGAAATAATGTGCACATTATCACTTGAAATGGAGATAGTAATTAATACGGACGGTGCATTTTCTCCTTGATGTATAAGGCATCCTTAAAACGGTCTACACCAAATTTTAGGTAAGTGATGTAGCTCATTGGCAGAATTTGTCGTTTATTTAATCATCTTGGCATGTTTAAAGAGTCTTTTCGCAGCCTTCAGTTAATCAGGGATAGAGGCATTTGTATTCAAATCCACTTGTAACTACAGATGTTTATGGACACAGACTACTTCTCACATTTACATGTACTCACACACACACACACGTACGCACATAGCTGATAGCTGTGTGATCTGCTGACCTGTGTGTATGCCTGATGAATTGTTTCACAGCACTGCGCCCTCGAGCTTAGCATGCATGGCATCACTTACAGCACTTAATGTGTCAGCCATTGCACGAAACTAAAAAAAAAATAAAATAGATGAATAAATAAAAGCAACAGTGTGATGGAGGTCGTCGAAGGGCTGTACATCAGTGAAATTGCTGTTCCTGTCTCTTTTTCCATCTTGAAGGTTGTGCATGTGTGTGCGTCTATATGTGCGCAGTGAGGATACTTTATCAGTTGTGATGTGAGGAAATAAATCAGTGTCTCACTTTAATGGCGGTAGTTATTTGCAGATCGTTGGCTAGTAGCTGGCACGGCCTTTGCCTGGGCCGCTTCATTTACTACTCTGCGCGAGAGCCAGCTTTTCATGGTCAATGGTGTGCTTAAGACATCTCCGCAGCGTGCAAAATTATTCCTTTATTGACGAAGACGCAGGAGTATTAACTTATGGCGGGTACAGCACACATAACAGCAGACTCATTTTAAGCATGAATGCCTTTGTAAGTCTGGGAACAACCTCAAATTTTGACCATGTTAGCGTTATGGATCGCTTTTCTGCTACCTTAAAATGAATAGACCTCCTATTCAGAGAGCATCAATAGTGTTTACTGCAGATGATGTAGCACCACTTTTCACTACAACCACCTTGGCAGTCTCTGCAGTTAAAACAGATGCCATCATTTTAAATGGCCTGGTGTTGGTGTCAGACAGAGGTATGAAACAGCTTTTTGCAAATCAACTCGTGGTAATTAGAAGAGGGATAAGATAAAGCTGGGAACTGCTACTACGCTCAGGTTGTTAACACACCATATTCGCCTTCTTTCTTCTGCACAGTGTGTGTGTGTGTGTGTGTGTGTGTATGTGTGTGTGGCTTAGTGCCGAACTGTTATAGTTGGCAGTGGCAGAACCTCTGCCGCAAGCTAAAGAGCCAGAGCATGTTAACCTTCCACCCTGCTGGGGCAGCGAGGAACAGTCTGATACAGAGGGGTGACCGCTTCCGAAGTTCCCTTTCTATCCCTTACTTGAAAGCACCGAGGGGAAAAAAAACCCCAAAATGGACAGGTCTACTCCAGACTCCTCATACCCCCTCTTGTATACTGGTATTGTAAACATGACCACCTCTTGGCATGGGTTGAGTCAGGCACAGATCCAACCCTATTCACATGTCTCTCGTTCTTTGTAGACCTCCTGCAATAGTAATCAACTCTTGCTTACCTGAATGGTTGTAATTAAGAACAGTAGCTGCTGTGTGGTGTGGAAGGTCTTTGTTTTCGACTCCTCTGTTCTTTTCCTGAAATAACAGTGCGAAGGTCATGGCTGGAGGTAGCGCTGCTCTCCTGCTGCTCCAGTGAGCTGTCAGTGTGCACTGTCTCTAATTATTGTCCTCTTTGTGAACTCCCTGATTATGCTCCTTATTTAGTCATTAGTTGTGTGCTTCTTAATTACAAGCTCTCTCTCCACCCGTGAACACGACCTTATGGAGCTGCATAAACATGACTGGCCATCGAGAGCCATGGTTCGGAAAGTTGCGTCCGTCCCTCTTTTTTTTTTTTATTTTTTTTTTTTTACTTTGTTACAGTATTAGAAATTACAACCCACAATTATCACATTCATTATATTTATTACGGAGTTCTTACAGTTATTAGCCTGTTTGACTGGTCACGCGAATTGATTAGGTTTAATCCAAACCTCTGTAACTGAAATACAAGCAGGTCTATAAATAATGGCAACTTGTCAACAGTGTGTTCCTTCAGCAGAAATTTCATGGCTGTAAAAAAAAAAAAATAGGCAAAATATTACTGTGCACATTTGAATTATGCGCCCATTATGTACAGAGGCAGTCTGGGAAACCTATTTATGCCGGCCTTACACCAAAAGAGTTTGCGATCATAAACAAATTTCCAATGTCGGAATAAAATCCTGTGAGTTTTGTTAGAGTTGGGGTGCACTCGCGTCATTTCAATTGGTTATTGTAAGATGGTCAGGATAACTGTCTTAAGTCAGTGTTTTTCACATCTGGACACTCTGATAAAATCAGTTGTGTTTACCATTACTTTTAGTCTTGGCTCATGCAGATAGCGATCCCCAGTCTTTGCAAAATTATATATGATGGCTTGACGCCGGTGTAACTCTGTGACTAATGACACATTGTCTTTAGATGTGAGAGGGTGTCAGACTTCAGTCTTTTAAAAATCGGTTCGGAGTGTTCTCAATGTCCTCTAGTGTACGGTTAGCATTAGTTGCAAAAGTGTTTGAGAACTTTTTCTCTAGAAAAGATTGCTTATTAGTGTACTTGCTCTGCAGGCACACTATTGTTCTTAAGTTTTATTATTCTCCTTATTTTTATTAGTCCGTTCACCATATTTCCACCCCCTAGTCCTCCTAGGGCTTTCGAGCTAGCGACACCATTCCAACGCTGAGACGTCCATGCTGATCCGTGCATGATGGCTTGTTCAAATGGTTACATTACTCCTTGTCGTTCGTTTGGTATTTCTGTTTTCCCGTGAAATTCCGCGAAAAACCGGCACTCTCTAGGACCTTGAGGAGTCATTTGTGTGCTTTTCCACCCCAATTCCGTGCCAAAACCGGTGCTCTCTAGGACCTTGAGGGGTTATTAGTGTCCTTGCTGCTCGCAACATTTGAGCAAGCACACTTTGCGTTTTCTCTGCAGAAATGCAGTCTAGTTTTAATTTAACCCCTTTGCAAAGTTCTGGGCACCAACCCTATATCTAGTTGAGAACAACATAAAATACTTGCTAGTTTAGCAGAGGGGTATATCATTTCTGTCACAGCAGTTAGACCTGAGAGAATAATAGTGGAAAAAGAAGAACCCCTGAGAGGTTAGATATATTAATATATACTTTTGCTCTCCATTCAAAAGATCTTTGTTCATATGTGTAGCTTTTCATGAATTAGCGAGTTGTCTGCTAGCCAGCAGTAGTACGAATTGGCAATTTTGCACAGTAATGCTGTGACATACTCAGAACTCGAAGTTGGTTCTCCTGACTTCTGTTCTCAAAGTGTTTGTCTTGGAAAAACATGGATGCCTGACGCAAGCTTAATTTCCTATCTACGTTGTAAATTTAGTAAACACAATAATTAGACCTACATGAATTCTTTCTAAGCATTTCAAGGGCGGAAAAAGAGTCTAAAAACTTGTCTTTTTCACCTTTTCTTATTTGTTACAATGGTGTTACTGTGTTAGTTAATGGGTAAGCGGTGTAGACGATGGATGGATGGATGGATGGCACTCGGATAAAGGAGATGCTTCCTGAGTTCACATCTTAAATGAGTTTTTCATTCAATTAAATGCAGTTTTCTGTGTCGGACATTGTTTTTATCGGAGTTCCGTGTACGATGGGTTGCAGCACCGCTACTAACTAACAGCTGCACAGAGATTTGTTAACTAGTTTAATTGGTGCAACAGCTGTACTGCCTTTTTTTTCTTTTAAATCTGTCTTAGCTATGATCTGTTTAGCATTTAACACTGCCTTAGTTCAGACCTGTTATCTAACTAGCTTCTGAAATTAGCATCAATTTTCGGTTCTAATTTGCAACTAGCTAACTGCTATGCTTGTGTTTTTATCATTAAGTCCTATACTTGTTGGGGAAAAGTTAGATCCAAAGTTAACATTTTGTTGATACTGAATTGTCCAGAAGAATATTTACACAATCAAGGTTCTGATGCTATCGATCATTTATTTTGCATGATTTCTCTTTCACTAGCCCACGTTCTGACCTAATGTCTTTGATTTTAACTGTGAAAATGAGAAGAATCCACCGCTGGTGAATGTCTGCCCTTTCCTTCTATCTCTCCTGCTCTTTCAGTGGCTGATGCTGTTCTTGTGTTTGACTGGCGCTGTGCCCTCACATGCTGTGCGCTAGAGTTGGGTGACCTCTGTCAGAGCTCCTCACCCTATTCATTAATCTCCCTCTGTGCCCTGTCAACGGTGTGTGTTTTCACTAACATGCACTCAGCAAAACACACACACAGATGCACCATCATACTAAAAAAACCAGTCTTTCTTGAAAAAGGTGAAATATGGTGTTTTGTGTTGATAGCAGCTATATTCTAAGTGGATAAAGGTGAAAAAGTAAGGCAGTCGGGTTATATGGCTGCCTCACAGCTCCGGTGTCCATGGTTTAGTCCTGAAATAATGTGGAGTTTCACATTTTCTCCCTTTGTTTGAGAGAGTTTTCTCCAGGTGGATGTCCAAAAACATGCTGGTATGGATTAGTGGATTGGTGACACAAAATTGCTGCGCATGTGTGTGGCTTTTCTCAGGTTGTGCCCCATGTTGCCGGGATAGCCTATCGATCCACTCTGACCCTAACCAGGTTGAAAAGATCACCAAAGAAGAACAAGTAAATGAGGTGGTGTAGTGGTTATCACTGTTGCTGCTCAGCAAGAAGGATCTGGGTTTGAATCCCCTGGTAGACTGGGGCCTTTCTGCGTGGAGTTTGTGTGTTCTTCCTGTGCCTGCGTGGGTTTCCTCCAGGCGCTCCGGGTTCCTCCCACAGTTCAAAGCCATGCAAATGAGGTCACCTGGCTACTCTAAATTGTCCATAGATGTGAATATGAGCTTGAATAATTGTCTCTGTATCAGCCCTGTGATAGATTGGCGACCTACCCACGGTGTACCCGTCCTCTCACCTGAAGTCTGCTGGCATTGGCTTCAGATTCCCTGCGGTATAAATAATGCATTCATAGAGGGATGAATGAATTTGTGCTAAATAATCCAGGTAAAATTTTAACAATCATTACCCTACGTTTCACTAATTAAGTCCCATGTCACTAGATGTAAATATTTTATATCTTTTTCCTTCATATGCATATACCAGATTTGTCAGTAAAAATGGATTATTCTTAAGTCACTAATACCTATTAGCTTTCAAGGAGGTACATTTTGTCTTTCATGTCAGTATATTTGTACAAGGTATAAAATTATAAAACTACTGTGAATGTAATCCAAGCAAGTACATATAGTTGTGAGAAAACAAATACATGCGGCAGAAAGGAAATCTATCACTTTGAGCAGGAGGATTAACTTAGAATTTAGTATTTGATAGCTTTGGCGGTAAAACAGGTTTGTGAAGGTAAGTTTGTGTAGCATGCACGCATGTTTGTGTGTACAGTATTTGTTCGTGCCCCCTTGACTGCCTGTGTACACAGATAAATGCGCTATAAATTATCTTGTTGAACTGGTGCCAAGTCAAGCATCTTGGAGAGCTGGGCTGTGCACTTCGGCCGTCTCTGAATCCGCAAATCTCACCCTGCTTAATTCTCCCTCTCAGAGATGCATCCCAGCTGAGTGCTGTTGACTTTATCCTCTCAAAACAAGACAAATAGCCTGGGCAGAAACAGAGAGCACTATCTAACCCACACATCTTCATACACAGCTTTGCTCTAAGAGAAAGGGGATTAGGCTAGAGAAGTGCACTGTGCAGCTCAGAAGACCTGCTGCTGCAAATCACCATGCTGCCTGGAAGGCTTCGGGAGTGTCGTTTGAGCAGAATGGTGTGGTAAACTGCATGTATAGTGGATTAACTCTCCTGGTTGTCCTTGTGCATTGGTTCCTGCTGGCTGGTATGTTTGTTTTTTCAGGTACAGATCAAATATGATGAGAGATTTGATGCATTTCGCATAATGCTGTGGGTAGTCTGTTTGAATTAAATCTTTGCATTTTCCTAGTCTGTTCTTTTTTGCCAGGAAAGAAGACAGCAAACACTGGCTGCATGCAACCCAGCCTGTGTGTGTGTGTGTGTGTGTGTCTGTGTGTGTGTGTGTGTGTGTGTATGTGTGATATACAGTGAACCCCCGCTTGTCACAGGGGTTACGTTCCGGCGCCCCCCCGCGAAAGGTGAAATCCGCGAAGTAGCGCCCTCACATTTATTTTATTATTTATATATACTGTATATTAAGGTTTTATAAACCCTTAACACTCTCTTATTAACCTTTCCCACACTCTTATAAACACGTCCTATGCTCTTAAACACTTTCTACACTCTTAAACA